>OY726523.1:83937466-84159279 GCA_963383655.1 Bathymodiolus septemdierum
CCAAAGCGTAAAGACACATAATAGGAGAACACAAAACACAAAACACAAAACACAAATCACTAAAAAAATTTGCAACACGGATCTTAATGACAGGTAAATTTTTTGCTTAAAATAAAAACTGGATATATACAAACAGATGAGGGCGGGTTCAACACGCAATACAAAAGCAATAAAAAACAAAAGATGCGGTTAATATTTATGGATGGCTAATGTGTAAGCTTACTGTACCGCAACGAACACTAGAAAGTAAAACGAACATGCAATACATATTCAAGATCATTTGCATATTGCAAAGTCTATATACAGGTAGGAAGATTTTGAAGGGGTAACCAAAGAATAATATATCGATTTTCTATATTTAAATGAATGCTCTAAGACGATGGTTGTATCGTGGTACATTATCGTGTGCGATGTGTTTCCTAATAGCGTTGACGCTGTATAATAGGATAAATCATGTCAATGTTAAATATCATAAATCTCCAGTGTGGAATTGTCACAGTGGGGATAAACACAGCATTAGTATTGGAATACTGATTCCTTCTACCACTAAATACATAAATATGTGTTCAATTGTATTTAATGTTCCGTTTTATCTTATCACTTAATATTTCAGTATTTATCATTTGAGCTTGGTACATAAATGTTGTAACTGTAAATGAACGAATATATATAATGGTAGTTATGCAGTTGTCAGCTTCTATTGATTGTCTATTCTTGATAGCCACTTGCCCTAGCGTTCATATAAACCTATTACATGATTAAGGATGTACATATATACGTCAAGAATTATTTTCGTTCAACACACATTTTATTGAAATCAACAGTTCTCCATTGAAATTAATAGTCACTGTGTTCAAATGAAATAACATTAGGCTGTTATGTCAAACAACACCGGCAAGATTTTTATGTTTGGCTGAAACTAATCGTTAGAGAATACCAAAGGGCAATCCAAAAATGACAATCTAGAGAAGCTGACAACTTATGGTACACAAGACAAAATAAACAAAAAGCAAAAAAACAACACAATGTATGTTGGACACCACTATGCACACACACACACAATTAACATAAATAAGACATGCGCCCTCCAACAAACAACTGGTAAAACAGGAACCAAGCATATTCTGTGTGAGATTGATATAAACATTACACATTGTGTTTGGTTTGTGCATAGTGGTGTCCAACATACATTGTGTTGTGTTTTGGCTTTGTTGTATTTCGCATTGCTTACCCTAAGTTGTCAGCTTCTCTACATGGTCATTTTTGGATTGCCTTTTGATATTCTCTAACGTTTAGTTATAGAAGACTGACTTTTTTCCCAAATTGTATTTGGACACCCACGCTTCCAGCCAAACATAATAATCTTGCCATGTAGTTTGACATATCAGCCTAATGTTATTTCATTTCAACACAGTGACTACTAACTTCAATGGAGAAGGGTAAATTTATCATTATAGATCATTGAGGATCGTTGTTTGTCCTTTTGTCCCTTTACTGTCTTTCTTCAGTCCATTGCATTATATGTCCTTCTTCGATTTACGGATTGCAATTACCCTTTGCTATATTTCTCATCTTGCATATATATGTATGATCTTCTTTACTTGTCAAAAATATGTATATTGTGCCTTATTTTCTCCCCTCGGAAAAATAAGCTTTGCAGCTAACAGTGGCCTTTATGTTAAGCTACACTTACCCCCTTATATTAGTGCAAAACCTGGTGATTTCAATGAAATGTGTGTTGAAAGAAAACCATTATTGACTTATATATGTCCATCCTTAATCATGTAATAGGTTTATAGAAACGCTAGAGAAAGTGGCTATCAAGAATGGACAATCAATAGAAACTGACAACTGCATAACAACCATTACATATTTTCTTTCATTTAGAGTTACAATATTTGCATACCAAGCTCAATTGATAAATAATGAAATATTAAATGATAAGATAAAATGGAACAATAAAAAAAATTGGACACACATTTATGTATTTATTGGTAGAAGGAATCAGTATACCAGTATGAATGCTGTGCTTATCCCCACTGTGACAATTCCACACTGGAGGTTTATGATATTTAACATTGACATGATTTGTCCTATTATACAGCGTCAACGCTATTAGGAAAAACATCACACATGACAATGTACCACGATACAATCATCGTCTTATAGCATTCATTTAGATATATAAAATCGATATATTATTCTTTGGTTACCCTTTCAAAATCTTCCTACCTGCATATAGACTTAGCAATATGCAAATGATCTTGAATATGTATTGCATGTTCGTTTTACTTTCTATTGTTCGTTGCGCTACAGAAAGCTTACAAATTAGCCATCCATAAATATTAACCGCATACGTTCCCATATTTTGTTATTATTGCTTTTGTATTGCGTGTTGACCCCACTTTCATCTGTTTGTTTATATCTAGTTTTTTATTTAAAAAAAAAATTCGAGGTTTACGAAATTAATTTCGAACTTTTGATTGGCTTTTCGGCATTCTCTAACATTTATTCAAGTTGGTCTTAATTTGATTGAATACAGCAGTTAAATTCCCATCAATATTAATAAATACGCTTGAAACCATAGGTGTAGTGCCTTTACATAAGATTTATCGGTTATTAAGATCCGTGTTGCTCATCCTTTTAGTTTTTTGTGTTCTCCTTTTATGTGTCTTTACGCTTTGAGTTCCGTATTCTGATTTCCGTATACAAACGATGTTCCGTTCGTCTCTACTTCCAGTTGTTTGTAAGAGGGCTCATGTCTTATTCACGTTATTTGCGTTTGCTTGCGGATAGTGGTGTCCAGCGCACATGGATTGGGGTTTTTCCTTTGGCTTTTTCTTTGTCTTGTATGACCTGTACTGAAAGCGAGAGGTATATTCAGACTTCAGACTTCAGATTTCGGACTTCACACTTCGAAGTTGAGACTTCAGATTTCGTAATCGTTATTTCCGGATTTTCCCTGTCATTGGTTCTTGCATTTGCACACCAAACAGAGGATACCTCTTGCTTTCCATAGATACCTGTTCCAGTGTCTGTATTTTTATCTGAATTTTGGACGCTTTTGCCATTTTTATTAAGTAGGATTTTCCAAAAAGCAGTGGCAACCTCAATGTTTCATTTTTAAACTATATAGACCTTGTGTCATAATTGTTTAATATGTACCGACTCTAAATATACTAACACTGTCACTGATTGTATCATACATGTCCATTTTCACTTTCAGACTGAGGTCGGACCAATTTTCAGTCTCACCAACCTACCTTGGGATGGGTCATTCTGCAGCTCAAATCCAAAAGGTGGTGGTCTTGAGGAATCCAGTTAAATACGTCTAATGTTTATCTATTTCTTATTGTTTGCTTTAATCAGTAGTTGTGACTAAATATCGGCAACATCCATTTTGTTTACATTGCTACTATCAACGTTTTTTAATTTAACTATCACCGGTGTTCTAGAGTCATTTTTCACCCTATCCATAGCCATCGTTCTCCCCGGAACATTGGCTATATAGCCATCTTTCACCCTTCCTTATCAGGGGGGGGATGGTGGCTATATAGAATAATTCCTCCCGGAAAATGGCTATAGCCATTCCCCCCTTTACAAGTAGGGGGAATGGCTATATATTGGGTGTTCCCCCTAAATGTTATTTCTAATTTGCTATGAATAAGCTATGACTTATTTGCACTAAGAAAACATGTATTCATTATTATTATTATTATTATTATTATTATTATTATTATTATTATTATTATTATTATTATTATTGCTATTATTATTATTATTATCACTATTATTATTATTATTATTATTTATAGACTTAGAGTAAAATACATATACATTTTTATTATGCATGATGCATGACTTTGTAAGACATGTATTAACTACCCTATATCGCACCCCTACTCGGTTGCTATTTGAAGAGTTATACATGACCAAACTTATACCACATGCTATGTCAAGCCTCGACCAATATCATCCCTAATATAAGATAATACTAATATTACTATTACTAATAATAATAGGAATAACTAGATGACATGGAGATGGAAACTATCTGTAAGGACCCCGCCGTTGCAAAATAAAGTCAATATCTAAAGAATCTGTTGGGGTACCAAAATTTTCGTCCCATGAAAAGCTCTAAGTTTGAGACATTGACCTTTGAAGGACAAAAATTAATTAAGTAAGACCTTCTCACAGTGGTTAAACATCACAAAATATCATCCCTCTACAATAATTAGAGCGGACACGATTTTCTGTAGTTCACAAGAAGAGTTTGAAGATACCAAAAGGGTAATCAGAAACCGTAAGGGTAAGTGGTTCCTGTTCCACTAGTGGCACCCGTCGTGCTAATCTAGTTACAAATCCGGTAATAAGTGATGACTTCAACTTTACCAAAAGGAACCCTTGGTTCAGTAGCTTCCTTGTTAGCAGCAACGCTCTATCAAGAACATCCTGATAGGAACCACAAGCTCTGGAATATCGTATCATCTGAGAGATATATACTTCATATAGGAATCCCATGAAATGAACAGTTTGAGACCTTGACTTTAGGAGGACATGTGGATTGTCCCTGATAATCTGCTACATGTTATTTTTAACATAAATGCATCCTTTGGAAGTGAATACTTCGCTTTGAAATCCCAGAATGATTTGGGGGAAACTACTGTATAACCATGTTCCCCCTGTTTACCAAGGGGGGAGGGTAAATGGCTAGATAGCCATTTTTCCGGGGAGAAAATCTACTATATAGCCATTTTTCCACCTATCCAGGTAAGGGGAAAATATGGCTAGGGGGGAAAAATGGTTCCAAAAAAAAAAGACGAGCAATTTTTTTTTTAGTTTTTTCTGTAACACTGTTGTTTACTAGATTTAATAAAAAAAAAACACTTTGATCAAGTTTTTCCTTTTGTATATTCGCTATGGTCGAGATAAAACATATACTGCAACAAATGAAAACATAAAAAAAATACGTTTTCCATTTTTTTCATCACAATTCTATATATTGGTTCATGCTACTAGTATCAGATAAATATGTAAGTGAAAAACCAGAAGAAATGAAAGTAGACAATGATTGTGAACTTATTTGGGTCAAACTCAAAATTAAAGGGTCAAAAGACCTCTACATAGCATCATGCTATCATCAACCTGATAACCGTAACAGCATATACCTAGATAATCTACAAACCTATTTGGCAACAATCTTGGTACACAAAGGCGCACACATATGGATAGGAGGATACTTTAACCTATCTGGAAATGATTGGCAACATGAGAATATTAAACATAACTCACAACACACAGCCGAATGCCACCAACTACTTGACATATGCAAAACTGCCTTCTTAAATCAACTTGTACTCGAACCTACTCGAACTACAGAAACTCAGTCCAATACTTTAAATCTATTTTTAGCAAACAACAATACTTTAGTCAACCAGATACGAGTAATCCCAGGTATATCAGATCATGAGGCAATAGTTATTGAATCCAGTCTAAGACCAATTAAGAAATTAGGAATAACAAGGGAAGTATGGCAATATCGAAAAGAAGACTATGACAACCTGAAGAAAGAACTTAATGACTTAATGAATAATGAAGTCCATACATCAAAGTGAAAGTCAAAAGGTTGTATTTAAAGTCGGTAACATACAACATAAGCAGGGCCGGATTTAGATGACGAGAGACCCTAGGTTATTCCACAAATGAGGCCCTCCCAAGGCCACCATCCTTGCCACAAGAGGAAGATGGAAGAGTATTTTAAGCAAAATTCAGTGAAGCCAATAATATACCTACAAAGCGTGGGATCAGTAGGTGTGATATCAGTAGCGGCAATTAGGCCAACGTCTCTCGTTGCATCTGTTGGAAGAACATTTCTTCCGTCACGATGTCGAAACAAATGTGATGATTGATAACACCTTATAAGCTCACTTGACCCAAAGGGTCATGCGATGCATAACCATCGCTTGGCGTCCGTCGTCTTCCGTAAGCTTTAACATTTTAATTTTCTTCTATGAAACCACCACGCCAATTGGAGCCAACTTTGGTAGGAATGTTCAATAGATGGTCCCCCTACATAGTTTATGTTTAATGCTGATCAGAAGAATCAAGTAACCCAAAGAGTATACATTATTTATTGTTCACTTGTTTTTTAATCCATTCCTTACGAAAATTCCTTTCAGAAACATGCATGCCGTCATTATATAACTATTAACGTTTTTGACATAAAAGGGGTCAAAAAGGGGAATTAAAAAAAATTGAACCTTTTTAATTTTCTTCCAATTTTAATGCATTTTTTGGCAAAGTGTTCATCTTTTTGAGTTATTGATTGACCATGATTTTTTTTTATCTATTTAATTTAAAAAAAAGGATCTAAAAGGGTCTCAAATTCGACATTTTGCATATTTTAGAGGTTTATAGTATTTTTATGTTTCTTCCAATTTTGACCTAATTTTGAATGAATTGTATGAGCATTCGGCAGTATGTCGACGGATTTCCTCTATCTTTTACGGTTTCCGAGATAAACTTGACCGAAAGAGACCGAAAAGTCCAAATTTCAAAAATGTTAAAGGTTTTACTTTTTCATCCAATTTGAATGTATTTTTTGCAAAGTGTTCATATTAACCTGTGTCTATTATTGACATAATTAGTACTGTATTAAGGAATCTCTGATACTACTAGATTGCTTAAAACCCATATCGATGGACATTTTTGAGGTTTACTTCCTTTTATGTTGGTTCGCGCCCGGCTTTGTAAATACCAAGAAAGGGTGCACTCGACTCGCAGCCGCAAGTGATAAAGCTTACCAGTTGCTTGTCCATGGTCGGTGGTTCTCACCGGGTACTCCGGCTTCTTCCACCACAAAAAATGGACGCCATGATATAGCTGAAATATAGCTGAAAGTGTCTTTAAACACCAACAATCAATCTATCAAATCCTTTTATAAAATTGCATAGAACAACCTGCTGTCAAACTCTATGACTTACCCCCCCAAAAAAAGATTTTTACTCCAAATGATCAAATTTTTTTTATTTTTTAGACAAAACAAATATGTATTCGAAACATGAGTTAGATGGTGATGAGAAATACATGTATAACATTGGTGTGGGTTTAGATGCAAGTTTATTATTATGTCTAAATAATGGTTTTGCAGATTTGGTTTATTTTGGCAATAATTTGAATTATCGGAAATTTGCACATTTTACCTTCGATCTCATGGAGTTGTCTTCTCTTCTTCTTCTTCACAGTCGGCAAAAAAGCACCGAAAATGCTTCGTCAGGCTTCGTTTATGTCAGCTCAGCATGATTCTCATACAGGTGACGACAACAAATGAGCATTATGATGATATAACATTATTGTATGTCGTTATCAGTCGATTATTTTTGTTTGTTATTACCTGTATGTTGCTGTGGCTATCTTCATCGATTACTCATATATGGATAAAATGATGGACATAAACAATGGCAAATACTAAGCCTGAGATTGAAATCATCAAATACAATTATGCAAAGTAGTCTATATGTGTAATTAAAACACACAAACCCTTTGTAATGCGTAGATAAATGATCATGTACACTGGTGTGCTACCATGAATAGTTTTAGACTAACTACAGTTAAAAATGCAATGCTTATTTACGTAGATTCGTTCAGGTGTTGTCAGCCATACTTTCCGGTTGAGTCACATTTTTTTATTTAAGTAGAATCGGTTTTGTCACTGTACAAAATTGAAAGGATAATTAAAAAAATCCCAATATCACAAGTATGTTTCCTTTTTATAATTTATTTAAGTATGCAAAGTTTGTTCAGTATATATAACAAACACAGGTCCAAGACATGGCATACACACACTCTTTAATATCTTGATTGTACATTTTGCTATGAAATTCTAGTTTTGCTTAACTTGCATTTTTAAGATAGAGATGAATATTGGAAGCTTGTCGCCATTTGTTTGTTAATGCCAAACGACATTCTTGAATTTTAAGTTAATGCAAATAAAATGAGGGTGATCGCAAGATTGAAAGATAAGATGTTTTATTTCCTCGCCGTCTCGTTAATGGTTTTTTTAATCCTGCAGTTTTTTGGTACCTGATTGATTTGATGTTGAGCGACGGCAAGGAACAGTAACAGCATTTATGCTTATAATCGTGGACTTCACATAATCCAAAACAATATGAACGACGCTTTTTTCTGTTCTTTTTGGACAATTTGACAGTTGGCTTGGGGCTTTTTTTATTCAATTGGGTGTGTGTGGCGGGGGAGGGGGGTGGGGGGTGGGGAGAGGGGGGGGGGTATTTTCAGTATCTACGAACTAACTCTTATACTGATTTGATTGATATTTATTGTGCTTAACGCCACGTTCAGCAATATTTCAGCTATATCATGGAGATCAGTTGCAGTGGTGGAAGAAGCCGGAGTGCCCGAATGCATCTTTTTTTGTAAATTACAAAGGCAGGCGCGAACCCACGCCGTATTGGTGGTGATATGCTTGTATGAGTTGTTATTAAGTCATCCAACTAACTAGTTCGTTGAGTCACCCGGGCCCTGACTCTGATGCTGAAAAGTATCGGCCATTGTGATGTCAAAACATGATGTTGCCGATAAAAAAAATAAATGAAGATCTCGACAGACATGTTCACTAGTATTAAAGCTCGTCTTATCAGATTCGCTGTCATAATGTAAGAATAATGACTTGTCTCGACTTTCATGCAAATATATAATATGCATAGAATATTTTTAATGCAATGTGTAATTATGTGTAGATATTTTTGGAAAAAGCAAACAACACCAACATAGTTGAACAAGCTTTGGGGATCTAACGGAAAGCGAGAGGTGTCTTCTGTTAGTTGTGAAAATGGAAGAACCAATGACGGAGAAAATCAGGAAATAACGATTCCGAAATCTGAAGTCTGAATTTCGAAGTGTGAAGTCCGAAGTCTGAAGTCTGAAGTCTAAAGATACCTCTCGTTTTCCGTATACTACAACTATGGGTTCAAAGCGGATTTTTTTAATATTGATAGGAATTTAACTGCTGTATTCAATCAAATTAAGACCAACTTGAATAAATGTTAGAGAATACCGAAAAGCCAATCAAAAGTTCGAAATTAATTTCGTAAACCACGAATTGTTTTTAAAAATACAAACTGGATATAAAGAAACAGATGAGGATGGGGTCACCACGCAATGCAAAAGCAATAAAAAGCAAACGATGGGAACTTAAGCGGTTAATATTTATGGATGGCTAATTTGTAAGCCTACTGTAACGCAATGAACAATAGAAAGTAAAACGAACATGCAATACATATTCAAGATCATTTGCATATTGCAAAGTATTTATACAGGTAGGACGATTTTGAAGGGAAAACCAAAGAATAATATATCGATTTTATATATCTAAATGAATGCTCTAAGACGATGGTTGTATCGTGGTACAATATCGTGTGCGATGTGTTTCCTAATAGCATTGATGCTGTATAATAGAACAAATCATGTCAACTTTAGCTATCATATACCTCCAGTGTGGAATTGTCACAGTGAGGATACACACAACATTAGTATTGGCATACTGATTCCTTCTACCACTAAATACATAAATATGTGTTCAATTTTATTTATTGTTCCGTTTTATCTGATCATTTAATATTTTAGTATTTATCAATTGAGCTTGGTACATAAATATTGTAACTGTAAAGGAAAGAAAATATGTAATGGTAGTTATGCAGTCGTCAGTTTCTATTGATTGTCCATTCTTGATAGCCACTTTCTCTAGCGTTTATATAGACCTATTACATGATTAAGGATGTACATATATACGTTAAGAATTGCTTTATTTCAATACACATTTTATTGAAATCACCAGTTTGTGCTGTAATATAAGGGGGAAGTGTAGCTTATCTTAGAGGCCCCTGTTAGCTCCAAAGCTTATTTGTCATAGGACAGATAATGCAATGGTCCAAAGAAGGACAGTAAAGGGACAAAAGAACAAACAACGATCCTCATTGATCTATAAGGATAAATATCTCCATTCTCCATTGCAATTTGTAGTGACTGTGCTGAAATGAAATAACATTAGGCTGGTATGTCAAACAACACTGGCTAGATTGTTATGTTTGGTTGAAAATGTGTGTGTCCAAATACCATTTGGGGAAAAAAGTCAGTCTTCTATAGCTAAACGTTAGAGAATACCAGAGGAAAATCAAAAAATGACAATCTAGAGAAACTGACAACTTGGGGTACACAAGACGAAATCAAACAAAGCAAAAACACAACGCAATGTATGTTGGACATCACTATGCACACACACACACAATTAACGAAAATAAGACATGCGCCCTCCAACAAACAACTGGTAAAACAGGAACCAACCATAGTATGTGTGAGATTTATGTAAACATTACAACTGGTGTGATTTTCTTTACGCATCACAAACAATATTACATCGACATACATGTGCAAATCTAACCTTTGCAGTATTCATGGTTTACAAAATATCAATGCATATTATAACAGCATAAGCTTTGTGAATTTCCCATGTGTCTTTGCTTAAATTTCGTCCCTATTAATGAATATGCCTATGTTAACCTGTATTTAATGATCCAGAACGGTTATGCATACCGATTTTGTGTTATATCAATTGGCCAGAAATATCATACGGAGTGGGCTTTGTAATATAACATTAAATGCAGAAATAGAATATAAAAGAAAAATTGATTTATTTTATTCTCTAAATGCTTATGAAATGCGTGTAATTGGTTCAAATCGTTTTTATTAATATTGGTAGGAATGTAATTGATTTATTGAATCAAATTAAGACCAACTTGGATAAATGTTACAGAATACCGAAAAGAAAATCAAATGTTCTAAATTAATTTCGTAAGCCACGAAAAAAACAAATTAAAAAGTTATATTGATGTAATTTATCCTGATCTTGATGTTAATGTCTTAATGATGTTAACAAAATGGTATATTACACGCTTTTCATAAACATTTAGAGAATAAAATAAATCACTGTTTCTTTTATATTCTATTTCTGCATGTAATATTATATTACAAAGCCCACACCGTTTGATATTTCTGGCAAATTGATCTATCAAAAAAATAGGTATGCATAGCCGTTCTGGATCATTGAAAACAGGTAAACAAAGGCATATTGATCAATAAGGACGAAATTTAAGCAGAGACACATTGGAAATTCAAAAAGTTTTTGTTGTTATAATATGCATTGATAATATGTAAGCCATGCATACTGCAGAGGTTAGATTTGCACATGGATATCGATGCAATATTGTTCGTGATGTGTAAAGAAAATCACTCCATGGTTACATCAATCTCACACAGACAATATTTGGTTCCCGTTTTACCAGTTGTTTGATGGAGGGAGCATGTCTTATTTACATTAATTGTGTTTGTGTGTGCATTGTGGTGTCCAGCATGCATTGTGTTGTGTTTTTGCTTTGTTTTATTTCGTCTTGTGTACCCTAAGTTGTCAGCTTCTCTACATTGTCATTTTTGGATTGCCTTTAGATATTCTCTAACGTTTAACTATATAATACTGACTTTTTTCCCCAAATTGTATTTGGATCCCCACGTGTTCAGTCAAACATAATAATCTTGCCAGTAATGTTTGACACACCAGTTTACGGACTTACGGATTGCAATTACCCTTCGATATATTTCTCCTCTTGCATATGTATGATCTTCTTTACTTGTCAAAAATAAGTATATTGTGCCTTATTTTCTCCTCTCGGACAAATAAGCTTTGCAACTAACAGTGGCCTCTAAGTTAAGCTACCCTTACCCCTTATATTAGTGCAAAAACTGGTGATTTCAATAAAATGTGTGTTGAAAGAAAACCATTATTGACGTATATATGTCCATCCTTAATAATGTAATAGGTCTATATAAACGCTAGGGTAAGTGGCAATCAAGAATGGACAATCAATAGAAACTGACAACTGCATAACAACCATTACATATTTTCTTTCATTTACAGTTACAATATTTATGTACCAAGCTCAATTATTAAATACTGAAATATTAAATGATAAGATAAAACGAACAGTAAAAAAAAATTGAACACATATTTATGTATTTATTGGTAGAAGGAATCAGTATACCAGTATTAATGCTGTGTTTATCCTCACTGTGACAATTCCACACTGGAGATTTATGATATTTAACATTGACATGATTTGTCCTATTATACAGCGTCAACGCTATTAGGAAACACATCGCACATGACAATGTACCACGATATAATCATCGTCTTAGAGCATTCATTTAGATATTTAAAATCGATATATTATTCTTTGGTTACCCTTTCAAAATCTTCCTACTTGTATATAGATTTTGCAATATGCAAATGATCTTGAATATGTATTGCATGTTCGTTTTATTTTCTATTGTTCGTTGCGCTACAGAAAGCTTACAAATTAGCCATCCATAAATATTAACCGCTTAAGTTCCCATCTTTTGTTTTTATTGCTTTTGTATTGCGTGTTGACCACACCCTCATCTGTTTGTTTATATCTAGTTTTTATTTAAAAATAAAAATTCAGGGTTTACGAAATTAATTTCGATCTTTTGATTGGCTTTTCGGTATTCTCTAACATTTATTCAAGTTGGTCTTAATTTGATTGAATACAGCAGTTAAATTCCCATCAATATTAATAAATACGCTTTGAACCCATAGGTGTAGTGCCTTTACATAAGATTTAACAGTCATTAAGATCCGTGTTCCTCATCTTTTTAGTGTTTTGTGTTCTCCTATTATGTGTCTTTAGGCTTTGGGTTCCGTGTTGTCATGTCCGTATGCAAACGATGGTTGGTTCTTCTTTACCCCCAGTTGTTTGTAAGAGGGCTCATGTCTTATTAACGTTATTTGCGTTCTCTTGCGGATAGTGGTTTCCAACGCACATGCTGTTGGGGTTTTTCCTTTGGCTTTTTCTTTGTCTTGTGTGACCTGTACGGAAAGCGAGAGGTATCTTCAGACTTCAGACTTCAGACTTCGGACTTCACACTTCGAAGTTCAGACTTTAGATTTCGTAATCGTTATTTCCGGATTTTCTCCGTCATTGGTTCTTGGATTTTCACACCAAACAGAATATCCCTCTTGCTTTCCATAGATACCGGTTCCAGTGTCTGTATTTTTTTCTGAATTTTGGACGCTTTTTCAATTTTTATTAAGTAGGATTTTCCAAAAAGTAGTGGCAACTTCAATGTTTCATTTTTAAACTATATAGAGCTTGTGTTATAATTGTTTAATCTGTACCGACTCTAAATATATTAACACTGTCACTGATTGCATCATACATGTCCATTTTCACTTTCAGACTGAGGTCGGACCAATTTTCAGTCTCACCAACCTACCTTGGGATGGGTCATTCTGCAACTCAAATCCAATAGGTGGTGTTCTTGAAGAATCCAGTTAAATACGTCTAATGTTTATCTATTTCTTAATGTTTGCTTTAATCAGTTGTTGTGACTAAATATCGGCAACACCCATTTTGTTTACATTGCTACTATCAAAGTTGTTTTAATTTAACTATCACCGGTGTTCTAGAGTCATTTTTCACCCTAGCCATAGCCATCTTTCTCCCCGGAACATTGGCTATATAGGCATCTTTTCCTTATCAGAGGGGATGACTATGTAGTAAAATTCCCCCCGGAAAATGGCTATAGCCATCCCCCCTTTACAAGTAGGGGGGAATGGCTATATATTGGGTTTTCCCTCTAAATGTTATTTCTAATTTGCTATGAATAAGCTATGATTTATTTGCACTAAGAAAACATGTATTCATTATTATTATTATTATTATTATTATTATTATTATTATTGTTATTATTATTATTATAATCACTATTATTATTATTATTATTATTTATATACTTAGAGTAAAATACATATACATTTTTATTATGCATGATGCATGACTTTGTGAGACATGTATCAACTACCCTATATCGCATTCCTACTCGGTTGCTATTTGACGAGTTATACATGATCAAACTTATACCACATGCTATGTCAAGCCTCGACCAATATCATCCCTAATATAAGATAATACTAATACTACTACTACTAATAATAATAGGAATAACTAGATGACATGGAGATGGAAACTATCTCTAATGACACCGCCGTTGCAAAATAAAGTCAATATCTAAAGAATCTGTTGGGGTACCAAAATTACAGTCCCATGAAAAACTCTAAGTTTGAGACATTGACCTTTGAAGGACAAAAATTAATTAAGTAAGACCTTCTCACAGTGGTTAAGCATCACAAAATATCATCCCTCTACAATAATTAGAGCGGACACGATTGTCTGTAGTTCACAAGAAGAGCTTGAAGATACCAAAGGGGCAATCAAAAACCGTAAGGGTAAGCGGTTCCTGTTCCACTAGTGGCACCCGTCGTGTTAATCTAGTTACACATCCGGTAATAAGTCGTGAATGAGGAAAGGACCGGGAAGTGCTTACGACAAATGGAACATATCCGTGGTCATTTGTGACACAGATATTCCAAAACGGTTAACCAAGTCATGGTGGCGACCGTAAAATGTTCGAAGTGATGACTTCAACTTTACCAAAAGGAACCCTTGGTTCAGTAGCTTCCTTGTTAGCAGCAACCCTCTATCAAGAAAATCCTGATAGCAACCACATGCTCTGGAATATCGTATCATTTGAGAGATATATACTGCATATAGGGATCCCATGAAATTAAAAGTTTGAGAGCTTGACTTTAGGAGGAAAAACAAGAATATGATATGCGACACACCCCTAATAGTAGTTAACCATCATGCAAAGTTTCATCCATCTACTATAGAATAGAGAAATGACTGGCTATAACGTTATAAAGCGGACACGAATGTGTGTCGAACGGACGGACAGAGCGATCAGTATTGGGCGTTCGCCACTATATGGTGGGTCCCTGATAATCTGTTACATGTTATTTTTAACATTAATGCATCCTTTGGAAGTGATATCCCAGCATACATTTTTTTGGGGGTGGAAACTACTGTATAACCATGTTCCCCCTATTTACCAAGGGGGGTATATGGCTATATAGCCATTTTTCCAGGGAGAAAATCTACTATATAGCCATTTTGTTTGCCTATCCAGGTAATGGGGAAATATGGCAATGGGGGAGAAAGGGCTCTATTACAACGACATGTACATGTAAGGTATATATTCATAGGTGATAGTTATCTTGGAATTGTGGCTAATGCGTGTCGTCTTGACCATTGAGTGAGGACCGGATATATATTGACTATTCGGCCGCTGAACCGGAACGATTAAAGTTTAGGCATTTCTAAAGAAATGGTGGGTTGAATCAGATTTTAAAGCGCAAAACCTCCCCCTTTAATTTAGACCAAGTGAAATTTGAACAATTAGGAGAAGCAATTGCTGCTCTAGGAACCATTCTTGGACAAAGTTTAGGGAAAACTCTTCAAGAAGGGTTGTTGAAACATAATATGTCAAACAATTAGATTTTTGTTGAAAAATGTAACATTTTGAGAGTAAATTTTTTTTTTATTTGCATAGTCACACTATCAGAATATTTTTATGACGTCAGATCATTATAACAACAAAGATAATGATATTGATTTTTTCAATTTGGTTATATAATTTTATAATGTTTGTTGAGGGCAACAAAAAGAAAACTAGGGAGATTTGCAACATGTCAAAACTCTCCATTAATTTATTTTTGAGTTATCTCTCTTTTTATAGTAAGATATCATTCACTTCATTATGCACATAGTAATTACAGGTACAAAGTACTCACTATTAATTCACTATTTGATTAACAACTGAGACAGGTGTACATGTATTTGTGTCTCAGCATTTTTGGACATAGAGATTTGAATAAGAATTATTTTGCAAAGAAATAAGGTTGATTTATTTTGTTATATTATTATGATTTTCATATGATGGTTTTATATAAAAGTGTTCCACAGAATATGGGAGGAAAAATAACAAAACATATGATTTGTACATGTAAATATTATATAGCATTATCTTCAGCTGAACTTTTTAAAGCTTTATAATTGCAAAGATTATTTTTACAACTTGGTTCCATTAATTTAATGTTATTATCAAATTTGAAGTTTTGATTTATTGTAACAGTTGATAAAGATTTTTGAGAACAGTTTATATTATGAAAGCTGTATTTTATATTTCAATTCTGAAAGATTCCAATTAAGTCAATATTGTTCACAGGTAGATCTATGTGTGTTATTCCAATTAGAAAGATGTTGTTTTGGCTGTGAATTTTGTCTACCATTTCCTTATTTAGGGTATGTATATTAAATTGTATTTTTTGTATGACTTGATTGATATTATATAAAGGTAATAACAAAATTACCGAACTCCGAACAATCTTACAAAGGGAAAGTCAAAACTCATAATTATATAAACAGACAAAATCAGTCAACAACCGGAAAACTGTGAAAACCGTAATGACCCTGACTTGGTACAGGCATTTCTAAAGAAATGGTGGGTTGAATCAGATTTTAAGGCGCCAAACCTCCCGCTCTCATTACGGTTCAAAGGTTCCGGCTGTCACTGTAACAGTATTTAAATACAGGAACAAAATAGGTAAAATAGTAGTCAAAGCATAATGTGTCGTTAATTTTTGATATTTCTAATTGAAACATGATTAATTATTCATAAACAAATGTTTATTACTTTTGAAAACGTTCTCTTAATTCATACTTTGATTGGGAATAGTTTTATTTATTGCAATATCTAGAAAGGGAGATAATCAGGTTATTGTAGTTTCTCAGTATAAAGTTTACAATTATTGTGAATTAGTAAATTTGAATTTATTATCTGGATTTTCAATTGACTTATGATGTTTTATGTTTCCTATATTTTTCTACAAATATTGCACTATTCAGCGTTGGTAATTTAGATCCAATTTATGTGAAATTTATGTGTCAATTAATGTGGTTATTTCAATATACATGTATATATAATGCGTGAACAATAAATTCATCATGAACCTGATATGTGTATGTTCGTAAGCCAATTGGTCGTTTTCGGAGGTTACATATGGAACATCGCCGGATCTTCCAGTCGTGATAGCAATTTGTTATGTCTTTTCACTTTGATTCTACCAAAAAGTATATGATATCATCACAATGACCGAGGTTAAAATGTCATCGTTTGCTTGTCCGTTCATAAAACAATTCATATGAATTCAACCTCTTTAAGATGTCACCTGTCTTATAACATCACTTTGTCTTTGACAACTATTTTACCTATTTTGTTCCTGTATTTAAATACTGTTATAGTGACAGCCGGAACCTTTGAACCGTAATGAGAGCGGGAGGTTTGGCGCCATAAAATCTGATTCAACCCACCATTTCTTTAGAAATGCCTGTACCAAGTCAGGGTCATTACGGTTTTCACAGTTTTCCGGTTGTTGACTGATTTTGTCTGTTTATATAATTATGAGTTTTGACTTTGCCTTTGTAAGATTCTTCCGAGTTCGGTAATATTGCTATTACCCTTATTTCTATTGATTGTCCATTCTTGATAGCCACTTTCTCTAGCGTTTATATAAACCTATTACATGATTAAGGATGTGCATATATACGTCAAGAATTGGTTTCTTTCAACACACATTTTATTGAAATCACCAGTTGTTGTAGTAATATAAGGGGGAAAGGGTAGCTTAACTTAGAGACCGCTGTTAACTACATAGCTTATTTTTCCGAGTGAAGACAATAAAGCACAACATACTTATTTTTTAACAAGTAAAGAAGAACATACATATGTAACAGGAGAAATATATTAAAGGGTAATTGCAATCCGTAAGTCGAAGAAGGACAGATAATACACTGGCCCGAAGAAGGACAGTAAAGGGACAAAAGGACAAACAACGATCCTCAAGGATCTATAAGGATAAATTTCTCCCTTTCTCCATTGAAATTAGTAGTCACTGTGTTGAAATGAAATAACATTAGGCTGGTATGTCAAACAACACTGGCAATATTATTATGTTTGGCTGAAAACGTAAGGGTCCATATACAATTTGGGAAAAAAAGTCAGTCTTCTATAACTAAACGTTAGAGAATACCAAAGGGCAATTCAAAAAATGACAATCTAGAGAAACTGACAACTTAGGGTACACAAGAAGAAATAAAAAAAAAAGCAAAAACACAACACAATGTATGTTGGACACCACTATGCACACACACACAAACACACACACACACACACACACACACACATACACAATTAACGTAAATAAGACATGCGCTCTCCAGCAAACAACTGGTAAAACAGGAACCAAACATAGACTGTGTGAGATTGATGTAAACATTACAAATGGTGTGATTTTCTTTACACATTACGAACAATATTACATCTACATACATGGGCAAATCTAACCTTTGCAGTATTCATGGCTTACACAATATCAATGCATATTATAACAACATAAGCTTTGTGAATTTCCGATGTGTCTTTGTTTAAATTTCGTCCTTATTGATGACTATGCCTTTGTTTACCTATTTTTAATGACCCAGAAAGGTTATGCATACCGATTTTGTGATATATCAATTTGCCAGAAATATCATACGGAGTGGGCTTTGTAATATAATATTACATGCAGAAATAGAATATATCAAAAACAATGATTTATTTTATTCTCTAAATGTTTATTAAAAGCGTGTAATGTACCATTTTGTTAACATCATTAAGACATTAACATCAAGATCGGGATACATTACATCAATTTATCTATTGAATTGACCTTAATCCACAGTTGTGATATAATACAAACAAGATGACATTTACTTAACATTTAATGTGCTAATGTCAATAAACGATAGAAAATACTGAAGTGGTAGCACAAAATGGACCATCCATAGAAATTGGAAACGCTTGTCACACAAGACAAAGAATAAAAACAAAACAAAAAAAAGCAAAAAATGAACACAATGTGCGTTGGACACCACTATCCGCAAGCAAACACAAATGACGTTAATAAGACATGAGGCCTCTTACAAACCACTGGAGGTAAAGACGAACCAACCATCGTTTGCATGTGGAAATCACAACACAGAACCCAAAACGTAAAGACACATAATAGGAGAACACAAACCACTAAAAAGATGAGCAACACGGATCTTAATGACCGGTAAATCTTTTGTAAAAGCACTACATCTATGAGTTCAAAGCGTATTTATTAATATTGATAGCAATTTAATTGCTTTATTCAATCAAACTAAGACCAATTTGAAGAAATATTAGAGAATACTGAAAAGCCAATCAACAGTTCGAAATTAATTTCGTAAACCACGAAATATTGCTTAAAATTAAAACTGGATATA
This sequence comes from Bathymodiolus septemdierum, assembly GCA_963383655.1. Taxonomy (NCBI): domain Eukaryota; kingdom Metazoa; phylum Mollusca; class Bivalvia; order Mytilida; family Modiolidae; genus Bathymodiolus; species Bathymodiolus septemdierum. Next base: position 83,956,801 of record OY726523.1, read on the forward strand.
TACAAACAGGTGAGGGTTGGGTCAACACGCAATACAAAAGCAATAAAAAACAAAAGATGGGAACTTATGCGGTTAATATTTATAGATGGCTGATATGTAAGCTTACTGTACGCAACGAACAATAGAAAGTAAAGCGAACATGCAATACATATTCAAGATCATTTGCATATTGCAGTCTATATACAGGTGGGAAGATTTTGAAGGGGTATCCGAAGAATAATATATCGACTTTCTATATTTAAATGAATGCTCTAAGACGATGGTTGTATGGTGGTATATTATCGTGTGCGATGTGTTTCCTAATAACGTAGACGCTGTATAATAGGACAAATCATGTCAATGTTAAATATCATAAATCTCCAGTGTTTCGCCTGTCAGATTACCATGAAGAACGTACAAGCCCAACTTACAGTCAAAGGAAAAACTACCCCAGACAGTTTCCCCCCACCCCCAAAAGCAGCTGTGCCCAAAATGTCGTTGTCCTGAAATGATGTGTTTCGTTGGCGCCAAACCCTTGCACGAACGTCGGTAGGGCGCAACAAAAAACAACTTTCATCAGACCAGTGGACCCGCCTCCTTGTGCGAATAGTCCACCCCAAATGATCATGTGACAAGTCAAATGGGGCATGGCGATGACGTAATGTCAATTGTGGACGTGTTTTGGGTCGTCGCGGTCGAGGCGTCTGATTACGGTGCTTGTGCCTTCAAACGCTAAATTACCACGAAGTGCAACAGCTATTCTGAACGGCCGTTGGCGCGCCCGTCCGGATATGAGCCGGTCCTCTCTCGGCGTCGTTTTGCGAGGTCTACCTGCACGTGGACGGTCAGTAACGTTCACCGTTTAACGAAAACGCTGCATCTATGGCTGAAACCACCGTTATGCATGCCAACAGCTTGCCGCCTTTCTGGTGTGGTTAATTTTCGCCGCACCATACCAAACCAATAGAAAATGAAACTTAAAGCTCTACGCAAAAAAAATCAGCTTTCGTTCGCAAACACAAATGTTGAAAAGTACACTTGGCATTTTACACACCCTGTCATATGCACATCAATGAAAATGGATCAATAACCTTTTTCACAGATAAGTAAGAATGTATGTACAGGTAACGAAAACAGCAAACCGATTTGAAATAAGTTCATTAATAGAAAATATATTATTGAAACAATTCAGGTGGTGCTTAACTTTTGTCGGACTGTATATATACATATATTATTGGCAATCAAATGCAACCCCGAACAAATAAATAATCAGATCTACGTGATTAAAACTAATTAATAAATAAGCAATTAAACAATCTATTCTGCTTACTTTAAAAACAAAAACAAACAAATTCAAATAAACAAACAAAAAATATATGTTCAATTTATCAAAACTATTCCCTCCATTGTAATGTATTGATGACAATTTATAAATTATAAGACATTCATCTACGAGAATAAAAAGAAATTTTAGTTTAAATATCATAACTATAATGTGTGCAGCCTCACTACATGACCAATGCTTATTAGCTTAAACTGTTTACCACTATATAAATACGTTTCATGAGTAATCTTTAATCACTTTAAAGTATTCCCACAGGTTAATTTTATATTTGATACACAACATTTGTGGATTTCCTGTAATGCAAGATCAACGTCTGTTTGAGATAAAGTAATAAGTTGTAATGTAATACCGCATCTACTGTCTCACTTTAGTGCTGCAGTTATCTTAAAGTTGTGTCTAATTTACATTGTTCGCATACAAATATATTCAAGTATCAAAATACCATACACATTGACTATAACATAAATTCTTAGACAGCATGCAATTGACCTCTGAAATATTAAATTGTATTCATTCCCCGAGATTCCTTCATACATATGGTTGCATGGCAACCTGTTAGGAATCTGACCTCTTCCCTTAGTAATACACACTATATTATATCAGCTAAACTGTCTTGATCATTATACGCACGCAATTGACCTCTGAAGTATTAAATTACATGCTTGACCTTTGAGACGGCTATATATATATAGTGATGAACTTTGAAGAATGTGACCCACCAGATATATATTTTAATAAATTGTAACTGCATAATCGCTCTCTGAACAATTTCAATTTCATAAACAAGTTTGATAAATTACGTATCAAATTCAAGATATACCTGAAAGTTTAATAAAAAAAAACTCCCATTTAAAGTTTTATTCAGAAGGGGGGAAGTGTTGCAACGTCGCCCTTCTTCATATAGTACTAACATTTTGACAAAATTAGGCTATTGTTAACCCATTTTTTCCGTCACTCCTTGCAGGATCTATCAATACCCCTATAATTAAAATAGATTTAAGTAAACCAACAGCCTAATAAATAGCAATTTGGTTATATACAAATCTTACTCAACCTTTTGTTTACAAAGAGTAGTCTTAATAAATCGTTGCTAACAAGATTCCATATGAATCAGCTATACGTATTACTTAAAGCATATATAGAATAAAGAGAGTTGTTGCTAGCCGCGAGTCTCAAAATGAAAATGGCGTATGAGATTTGGTCGCGCGGGAAAACCACAGGAATCAGCATCGATGTTGTTAATGATGATAAATGAAATCCCCACGTACTTGATTTCATTTACAATCATTGTTTTGCGTGTGTGTGTTTTAAATACAGGTTTATCGCGAAATAAGATATAAACAATCATACGTCACATATCCAAACCAAGCGTCGAAAAATAACCTAATGTCGACCGTCGTTTTGTCAAATCTAACCCGACGTTGGCGAAAAAGCGGAAACCTGACCGTCTTTATGTAATATCTAGCCCAGCGTCGCTGAAGAACGGAAACTCGACCGTCGTTTTGCCTACGCTAATCATACGTTGGTTCAACGTCGTCAAACGGACGCGACCTACAGCCAACCATTTCGACCTTTTACCGTCTTTGGTTCGACGTCACCCTGCAGACCAACATTTCATATTGGAAAAGCAGTCATTATTATGTTAAAGATCAACTGCATCCATTTCAAACCATTATCACAAGATGTATTCCAAACGATCTTCATTTGCCATAGACTGACATGGTGACCCAGTACACATCTAGGATGTTTTAAATTACATCATGAGTATTCTATGTCTTCCACACAAAAGAAACCTCCAATATTTACCAGTTTTTAGAATAATTTTTTCACACACAATCCTATATATATATATATATGTATATATATATATATGTATATATATATATATGTATATATATATATATGTATATATATTAAAAAGTCAAATGAAATCCGTATGCTGGTACATATAAAATAAATTATTAAAAAAAGAACAAAACGGATTTTTCACAACATTCTTGTACTAACGTTTTCACTGCTGTTGCAGATCTTCAGGTACAATGTTTATAAGTGTATATATATATATATATATCTTCTAAATGGATGCATGGTATATTGACACATACCTTTAATATAGTTTGTAGCGTATGCATACTAGTGATGTACCCAAAACCATGACATATCCCATGATCAGGACAGTTCGGGTATTCTCTAGGAGATACACACCATTTTGAGGAAGAGTTCGTGTTGTAAGAATCTCACCATTAACTGTACCTATCAGAAAAGCATGTGTGACGTGCACTGTATTGTTATGTGAAGGAGTCAGCCATGCTTCCTGAATCATTTGTTTTGCTAAGAAATTTGAATGAACAGTAAATATCAAAATTACTTTATTTACTTCATTCGATCGTTGATATGGTCTCCAAATTACAAAGCAAATCTTCTCTCAGTATCATTCATTGTGATGTTATATACTAATCTAGTATTCTAATCATGTACACAAAGACTCACAATGTTTGATCTATAGCATACATCTCAATAGTAATCATTTTTAAGCTAAATATATGTTGTGTTGTTTTAAGCATATTCAAAAAGAATCCCAGTACATGACCAACATTAAATTTCGAATAGAAGTCATTATTATCTTCAATATCAACTGCATCCTTGCTAAGCCATTAGCATATGATGTATTTCTAACGATCTTCATTTGCTACAGACTGACATGGTTACCCAGTACACATCTAGGATGTTTTAAATTACATCCTGAGTATTTTATGTATTCCTCGCAAAAGAAACCTCCGATATTTGAACAATCTTACAACGATCTTCCGCACTCGATACGAGCATATTGACCATTCTGCGCTTTGAAAGAATTTGAAAAGAATGCATGTTGATCGTGGTGTTAAATGCTGATTAAATAGGGGTCATATCAGATGAATCGTCCTTTAATAACTGATAAATACTTGAATGTTTATTAATAATCAATCATAGGCATATACAGGAGTAGCAGTAGTCGCTTACAGAAAATCCCATCAGCACATAACTAAAATGATGCCTGATTTAATTAGAGGTCTGTAATGTCAAGACTACTTTCCTTACACGGATGCATTCTTATGTATATACATGTAAATGAATTAGGATATTAAATCACAAAGTATGTAAGTTCACACTTGATAAGGAGAGCGTGTAATTACCGATACAGTAATTTAATAAAATAAGAAATCCATGAACAATACATGTATGCCATTTAATTTCCAGCATCATTGTCTTATTCGAAATATTACCCCAAACAACCACAACTATGCACCAATCAACTTCAAAAGGTTGGCGGTCGCTGCCATGACCTAGTTAATCGCTATGGGGAATATGTGTCACAAATGACCACGTATATGTGCCACTTGTCGAAAGCAATGCCTCGTCCTTTCTTCATTCACGACTAATCATCGGGTGTGTAACTAGTGTACCACGATGGGTGTCAATAGTGGAGCATGAACTGCCTATCCTTCCGAAGCACCTGAGTTCACACCGGTTTGTAATGGAGTTTATGTTACTCGATCTTTAATTCTATATGTAATGGGTTTTTTTCAATAGATCCTTGTTTTTCCTTTTATCATTTTTGTTTTGGCCATTGTGTTCTCTAACTGTACCCCTACCTCATGAGGAATCATACATATAATCCTAATACGTGGTTAGCCTTAGCATTATTTTTAACTTATGATGAGCCATTGCCCTATTTATAGCTCACGATGACCAATAACTCTACACCTTACTCATGATGAGCCAGAGCTCTACTCCTGACTTATGATGATATATACCTCTGTTCCTAACTCATGGTGAATCATATCTCTATTCTAAACTCAAGAAGAGTAGTAGTTTTATTTCTAAATCATGGTGAACCATCATCAAATATCTATATTATGATAAACCATAACTCTATTGAAAACTAATTTTAACCCAATATAAGTCGCGATGGCCCATAACTCCACTCATAACCCATATTGACGAATAATATAGTTCGGTTTGAACTAGATATTTGCTGTATTATCATAATGACGAATAACTCTACTCTTAACACATGAAGAGTTATTGCTCTCTTGTTATCTCATGATGAGTCATAGCACTATTCCTAACTCATGATAAACCAGTAAGAGAATAGAAACAGAAACCGCTTTAATATTCAAACTTTAATAAATACAAAAAAAATACAAATCTAAAGTTCAGTTTGAAATAAAATTAGATATTTGCTGCATTATCATGTACACAAAGACACAGAATGCTTGACTTACAGGAAATATCTCAATAGTAAGCATTACTTTGTTTAATATCCGTTGTGTTGTTTTAATCATTTACACAAAGACTCTCAGTAATCTCAGTAAATTTGGGAATAGTATTCATTATTATTCTAAATATAAACTGCATCATTATCACATGGTGTATTCCAAGCGACCTCCATTTGCTGCAAACTGACATGGTGACTCAGTACAGTTTTATGATGCTTTAAAGTGCACGGTGTGCATTCTATGTCTCCCTCACGAAAGAAACCTCCGATATTTACCAGTTTATAGCCTAATCTTTTCACACAGAATCCTATATATACATCTTCTAAATAGATGTATGGTATATTGACATATACTTTGAATATATTGTGTAAGGTATGCATACTAGTGATGTACCCAAAGCCATGACATATCCCATGATAACGACGGTAGGGGTATTCCCTAAGAGATACATACCATTTTGAGGAAGGGTTCGTAGTCCAGCAACTGACGTCCTTAATGAACTACCATGTATCAACAGTGTTCTAAATAGTCCATCTATATTAACATAAACGTCATCATCAGTTTTCATAATAAAATGTGCGTTACTACAAAATTCAGTTGCCCACTTAAAACTCATCAATGTCTTCAGCGTTAAATTCCGGTATGATTCGTAAAAGCTAAATTGAATAATGTCACCGAAGTCAGCATCTTCCTGTTTCACTTGACTTGTAAGAATCTCATCATTGGTGGTACCAATCAGAAAAGCATGTCTAGCTTGTCCTGTATTGTTATATGAAGGAGCCAGCCATGTTTCTCGAATCACTTTCCTTTCTAAAAAATTTGAAGGAACAGTAAGTATCAAAATTAATATATTTACTTCGTTCCATTGTTGGTATGGTTTACAAATTAATCGATTCTGCATGAGAATTTCAAAATCAACTGAAAAGCATTGATCACATTCAAATTGTTCTTCTGTGCTGTTTGCAAGCTGCATTCCATTGTTTATTGTTTTTACGTTGAACTTGTGATATTATGATAAAGCACATGATCACTGCATACAATAAAGTATACTTTCCACAGAATACATGTTTGAGAATTGTGCATGCTTTGCTTGGTGTTAGATACTGCTTAAATATACACCATCGTAGATGCATCATCCTTGAATTCTTGATAAATACGTTAATGTTTGATGTATATCATTTATCTACCTGTAAACCTCATGCATACTACCCGCATACTACCTGTAAACTACCTGTCAACTGTAGACACAGGTTTAAACAAGAGGTGATGTATTCAGTACATAAATTCACTTGAGCAGAATATATAAATTTTGAGCTTACCTGATCGGGGCTCGAACCCACGATATATCGCACTCGAGACGAGCACGCTAGTCATTACAACACCAATGCGGTTAGAAAGAATTTGAAAAGTGTGTATGTTGTTCGTGGTGTTAAATGCTGATTAAATAGGCGCCTTCTCATCATCACTGAATTCCTGATAAATACATGAATGTTTGATGTTTTTTAATTATCATTCACATATATAAACCATCAGGTTTAAGTAATAGTAGGAGAAGTCATTTACAGAACATCACTTGAGCAGAGAATACAAATGATGCATGATATAATTTGAGGCCTGTAATGTCAAAACCACTTTGCTTACACGTAGCCATTATAATTTGCATGTGAATCAGGATATTATAACATAAAGTTTGTAAATAGCTCACATGTGATAATCACGGCAGGTAAAATACAGAAAATAGAAACAGGTAGAACATCGAGACGCCGTTTAATACTCGTCCAGAAAACAATATATCCCTTAGGAATTATATATATTTACTAGAAAATAGGAATGCAGTTTATCCATATGGGCTCAGGGTTTGTAAATGCTCATACTGTGATAAACAAGGCAGGGAAACCATAGAAACATGACTCTTTGGAAACAATGAAGCTAATATAAATGAAAATTGTATGATCTTCAATAAAGTTCGTGCATATATTAGACAAACATTTATGCTGAGTCAAGGGTTGTGTTAGCTTTAACATTATGACAGTAAAGGTGCGAGGCACTAAGGTTGACCTGTGCTTAGGGCATATTTTGGCTTTAATCCGGTTGCAAACTTCACCTATCCACGATGTCCCTTAACAATCAAACTGTCAGCTTTTACAGTTACCATGGGAACAGTTGTCTGGCCAGTAGATTACCTTTCGTTTTTGCAGACCTGACATAACTCGGCCAAAATCTTGTCATCGTTGTATTTTCTTGTACATTTGTATGAGCTAACTCCATTGCAACTTGATTAACACGACGGGTTTCACTAGTAGAGCAGAAACTGTTTACCATTCCGGAGCCCCCGAGTTCACCCCCGATTTGTGGTGGGGTTCGTGTTAATCGATCTATGGTTGTATGTGTATATTTTGTAAATCGTTCTTTGTCCTTATGTACCTTTTATTTTGGTAATTGTGTTGTCTGTTCTTCTTCAATATACGGATTATGATTGGCCCTTTGGTATCTTCAAACGTTAGAGAAAACCGAAATTATAGTATCACCAAGTCCTATGTAAACGTTAGAGAAAACCGAAATAATAGTATCATCAAGTCCTAGTTAAACGTTAGAGAAAACCGAAGTAATAGTATCATCAAGTCTTAAGGAAACGTTAGAGTAAACCGAAGTTATAGTATCATCAAGTCTTAAGAAAACGTTAGAGAAAACCGGAATAATAATGTCATGAAATCCTAAGTAAACGTTAGAGAAAACCGAAGTAATAGTGTCATCAAGTCCTAAATAAATTTTGGAGAACACCGAATGTATAGTGTCATAAAATCCTAAGTATGATTATGATTGCCCCTTTGGTATTTTCAAACTCTTCTTATAATTTGATTGATTTCATAATTAGCTACTACAAAAGAACAAACCAACAATTTGGTTAACGTCGAAGACATTTAACTTTTAAGAACAGATTTACAGAACGGTAAACTTCGGCATCAATTAACATTCAAACTGAGCAGTTGTGCAGACACACTAATTGTTTTTTTAAATAAAGTTTTGCAATTTATGTTTTTAGTTATTACACATCTAATTTTGGATCTTAAAAGTTGTTTTAAGGGGACCGTCGTGGTCGTGATCGTATAGTAGTTGGCTTTACAATTACATATGCAAAGAGTGTATATCACCACTGATGTTGTTAGTTCATATCTCGATCAGGGCGATGTGTACAACATTATGTGATGTAGTTTGTCAGTGACTTGCGACAGGTCGATGGTTTTCTCCGGGTACTCCGGTTTCCTTCACCAATACAATTTGTTTTGAAATCTGGTTTCCACGACGGGTTTGTGATGCTCCATCTTAGGTTTTCTGTGTTGTGTTTTGTAGATAGTTGCTGATCCTCTTTATTTTTGTCATTGTCTCTCCGTTCTCGGCTTCTGATTTCCACTTAGTTATCTTCAGGCTAGATACGAGTTTAAGATTGTATACAGGTGAACTTGACCACGACTGATTTTAGCAAAAAAGTTAAATATGCACCCAGCTGTAGTTCAGTTTGAGGAACCAATAATGCATTTATTACTCACGATAATCCAGAGCTCTCATCCTGCCCTGTAATCAACCATAAGTGTATTCATTATTCATGATGAGCCAAAATTATATTCTAATCTCAAGATGAGTCCTTACTCTACTCTTAGCTCATGCTGAGCCATAATTATATCTCTAACTCACAATGAGCAATAACTCTACTCATTACTCATGAATAACCATAACTCTCTTGCTAACTCATGTTGAACCATTACTCTAGTTCTAACTCATGATGAGCTTCACACTACTTCTAACTCATGTCAAATTAAAAAAAAAAATATTCTCATTTGAATATTTATTCATATAGACAATATACACATCGTCGAAAAAATAAATGTATTTGCACGAGCTTTGAAACAGTTAGGAAAGCTATCCTTTTGCAAGCTTTTCTCTCCGGTTTCACAGCGAGTGGAAATGAATCTTATATTTCCCGAAAGTGTACGTATATTGTATTTATTCAGCAATGTCAAAAAGCGAACTAAACAACTGTTAAATTGTCTAAAAAGAGCAGAAGCAAACGACGTTCTAGTCGTTTTTACGGTGTCCTCTGTGAAGTCAGCTCTTGTACTGTTACCATTTATTATCGTAGTTCAACATGAATCAGGTACCAGAAAAAAACAATATCTTGGTCAGTGACCGTAGATAACAAACATTTATCCAGTCAATGCTTTTTGACTGATCAAACTGGACAAGTGCAGGATTAAAATCGATAGCAGAAATACTCAAACATAATCTGTATTGATCGATTTGAATAAACACAAATATATCAAACATATTTGATTTTAAATAAGTAATATTTATTACACAAATCAGTAAATACAAATTCAAATAGTCAATATGTAATTTGCCAAGCAATGTTGTAAAGATAGTTCACAGTGAAATTGTCGCTTTTAGTTCCACTCTCGCTATATTTCGCGACATTTGTCTCTGGGAGCTATTTTTGGTGATTTTTGTTTCACAGTTATGTCTACTTCAACCGTTTCGTATGGCTGTGCAGTTATGTCCCTTTTCCAAATTAAATAAGCTAACAACAAATGCCAAAACATTTATTATAATAAAAATGACACACAGCGATCGACAAAACATACAGATAAAACTAAGCATCGAGTAACACGAACCCCACTAAAAACCGGGGTGAACCCAGGTGCTCCGGAAGGATAAGTGGTTGCTGCTCCAATAGTGGTACCCGTCGTGTTAATCTAGTTACAAACCCGGTAATAAATCGTGAATGAGTTCACCCAATGCTTGGTGGGATTTGTGTTGCTTCTCTATCAGTTTTCAGTGTTGTGCTTGTAGTTGCGTTTGTCTTCGTTTTTTTTTGTCTTAAGTCCAATGTTGCTGTGTCTCTAGATTCACTATTGTTGATTGCTCTTTCGGATTCATTTAACATTTTTTGGTGTGAAATTGCTCAAAGAAGCAAAGCACAATGTACAACAACAACGAACAAATATATGGTAATATCTAAGCAGAAGGTAAACGTATGCTCGCTTTAATAATAATCTGTTGGCGAATGGCAAGGCATACTCGATATATGATAAAGTTTGTTATTGACTGACGGCAAGTTGATGGTTTTCTCGGGTACTCTGGTTTCCTCCACAAATAAAAACTGACCGATATAGCTGAAATATCGTTGAAAGTGGCATTAAACGGTATAACCTTAGGCTAGATATGTTTGCATACAATACAGAGAAAATAAAGATTAAGTGGCATTTATCCTTAAAGAGTACCAATAGGGAAAACCTAATAAATAAAAACGTAGATATAATATTTAGCGCGTACACTCAGTTTTAGAATAAACTTCATCAGGTACGATCAAAGCAATACTATTTGAAATCCAAATAATTGAGAGGTCTTTGGGGGAAAGAAAAACAGAGGACCTAAACACGACAGGGAGGAACCCTTTAGTATTAATACTATTTACGTTGCTGAAAATTTCATTAAAAATATATGCTGCCAAAACAAACAAACTACCAGATGGATTATACCCTAGAGGACTAATAGTCCACCAGCAGAGGCATCAACCTGGTGATAGTAATACAAATAAATACCTAGTGTGGTGCGCACGACGCGTGCCTGGAATAAACCTTCATCTAAAGATTACGGTGTAAAATGCAGTATTTTTCTAAAGCGATAGAACCATGTGTTATTTTCCTTCTTCCTTCTTTCTAATAAACGTTGAAAATAAAATTAAGATTCTCCTCCTTTAGATAGGAGATTGTACCCAATGTTGGTTTTCCTTATCAGACATGTTGTGCTGTTTGCACTTAAAGCCTTTGTTTTATTTGGCTTTCCAGTCGTTTGATTTTGAGTTTAACTGACGTATGACTAACTTTGATATCTACGTTTTTTTTATTATTATAACACCGATCAGTTCATAATTGACGTAACATTTGTGTATGGAAGTTAGGTAATACATTTGATGTCTACGTTTTATTATGTTGATCAGTGAATAATTGTTTACAAACAACGTTCTACAAAACATACAAATAGACATAAAGATCACGTAAAGCGAACCCCACTAAATACTGGGGATGAACTCAGGGGATTCGGAAGAGTAAGCAGTTCTTGCTCCACTAGTGTTGCAGTGTGTGTAGATGATTAAATATCAACAAAAAATAAACTGTGATAAACAAGAAAAGATGCATTATTGTTTGTAATCAAATATCAGAATACAAATATTCGAGCGTTTGTTCACGGCACCGCTGTATATTTAGTTTTATCCTGCATTGCTTTAATTTGAGCAGTCAAATTGCATTGACTGGGTATATATTTGCTACAAACGGTTACTTACTAATATATCGTTTTTTTTCTGGTACCTGATCTATGTTCAGCGACTGTAAGAAACTGGAACGTATAAGAGGACACCACCAACATGCGATCAGAACCACTCTTATTTCTCCTCTTTTTAAACAATTTGACAGTTGTTTTGCGCATTGGTCAAATTGCAGGATGAATGCAATACATGTCCATCTTTGAAAATATAAAATTAATTTGCACTCACTGCGAAACAGGACAGAAAAAGCTAGCAAAAGACTCGCTTTTCTACCTGGTACAAATTAATGTGATATTTCCCGACAATATAAGTACCTTGTAGAAACCTAAATAATTCAAATAGTTTTGGGAGCCAGTAAACCAAAGGGAAAATAGACAAATGTCACCTATACTTACTACCTTAACTGTTTTCAACATCTTTAGGACATGGTCGTTTTAAAGATACGCTGTTGAGACGTCATTGTGTGAACATATTACAGCCACAAGTATAGCGTAAAGGAAATCCCTTGCCATGATTGTAGTTTTGACCATAATTTCTTGTCTGTTTGTGCTCGTTGCCTAGAAACAACTTGCTCAAACGTTTCTTTTTCGGTTCCAGGAAAACTGCGATAGTCTATGTTGTTATTAGAATATGACATCGCTTTGCCAAATTTTTATATAAAATAAAAATGGTTTTACCATATATTTCTTTATGCAGAGATACAATTAATTGAGACAAATGAAAAATATAAAATAACACGAAAAATAAAATAGCACACTGTCCGCAGCATTAAGGTGTAGGAATCATAATCCGTTGTCTGAGTGGCTTGACATGTTTATCCGTGGATTTCTGTTTCAGTCACCTAGCAATGTAAATATGTATGGCTTCAGTTGTATATTAATTCATCCATGCAGAGCTATAACATCTCTCTATTGTGCTTAAATTGGATGCACTCTGTCAAGTGGTAATTAATGCCATGCTGTTTTTATGATAAGCAGGTCAATACAATTATTTTGATCGTTTGTATTCAAACATGAGAAAGAAATGCCTAAATTGAATCATTTTTTATTTCAATATTTCAGTAGTAAAGTATTAGCAGGAACCCATTTATTCAATTACATCTGTTTAACTGTTTATCCAATATTATATTTCATCTGCAAGATATATTTTTTTAACAAGTATATGTTAATGATTTGCTTGCGTGTGCAGTCAATTTCTTACCCAGAATATCTACAATTTCTAATGAAAAAAATCAGCTTAAAATGCTTGCATGGTTTGCCGTTATATTTTATTTTTGGAATTCTATTTTAATATATTCGGTCTACTATAATACTACTTTGTATGTAGATCTTTGGATTTAAAAATGAGGCAATCAAAAATATAATGAAATCACCTGAGTTATTTTTTTTCTATCACAGTAAGCACATAGGGCACTGTTAAGCATACTCCACATATACAGGAGAGGTGCAGACAACTAGATTCATATATATCTCGCCTCAAGGTTGTTTGCTGGGGTTAGCGAGAGGGGTATATACAAAATTAAAACCGGTACTTCTAAATACCGCAAAGATCGACCATCTTGGTGCAGTAACTCTGTTAAAAACTGCCGCTAAGGACATAATTGAATATTTTGTTGTGCATAGCTGCCCCTTTATCTGGAAACATATTATTCAAAACATTAATTATGGATTTGGATGTAAATAAAAGGTATGTTATAAGCGAGTTATAACCAATGTAATCGGCACGTGTCGTCTATCGCCGTGCATTATCGGTTGATTATACATATATATACATAGAAATTGCAATCAATTGCAATCCCGAACACATAAGCAATCAGATCCATTGATGTACGTGATTAAAATTAACAAATAAACAAGCTTATGTCAGACAAATAATAATTAGAGCTTGGCAACTCTTTCTTTGAGGCTATTTTACAAAGAAACTACGTTTACAACACCTCAAACATAGACTCCGAGATTATGTAGCAAAACCAATATTTCATCTTAAGCACAATCGATTGCTGACGAACAATAATTGCGAATCTATTATAATCACGTGTTCAAAAAGGTCATTGTGTGGAAACCTATCTGCAGCAGTGCTTAGGGGGGAAATACTTATTTTGATTTCCCTTTCTTATAAGGACCACAGGCACTTGCTTCATTCCAAAAATATATGCCCCCTCCTCTTCAGACGAAGTGGGGAAGGGATAAAGGGCAGATGTTTACCTTGAAGTAAGGAAGCGGAGAGGGCATATATTGTTTTAATGAAACAAGTGCCGCTGTGATATGGACCCCCCTTTTTCATAGGATAGTCAGACAAAAAAATATACGATATTTAGATTGATTTTCTTCAAGTTAATCGATTGGATGATATATCTTATTTATTCTTGCAGGTCTAGGGTGTTTTGTAAACAGTACTATTTGCGTGGTTGTGTCACAATATCCTTGGAAGTTGGAACTACTATAACTGAATATTCACACGATCTCTCATTATTTTCAAGATCTACATGTAGTCATAAATTATTTTCCTATCCAACAAATTCACGAATACTTCCTTACAACCGTGACAATATGGGCATAACTGCCCAGATGAATAGCCTGCGTCACCTTGCTTACAAATGCAATGACGTTTTGTTTACGTTTTTTTATTCCGATTGATTTATAATATTGTTTTATCATAAATTTTGCCAATTTAATCCAACTAAGTTTTACAAATAAAAACAATTTATCCCCCCTTTAACAACTTTTGGATCCGCACCTGCATTTTATTTTTTTCAAACATGCACATCATCATTCATATCGATAGCGGGGGAAATCGGAATAAATATAGACCCGTCACCGACTGTGTATGGGTTGTTTAAATGCTGGCGCATTCCCAAAGCCCATGACTGTTGACACTCCCGTAAGATTCATTCATATTATTTCCTCATAAAAATAATGTATGATACAATATGTGAATATAAACCTCTGTTATCACCTAATAAAAATAACCTACGGTACAATATGTTAATATAAACCATTATTATTACCTAATGAAAATAACTTACCGTACAATTTGTGAATATAGCTCCTATTGTAACATACACACGTATTTATCCTTTGATGTTTTTTATGCAATAATCAATTTAAAAATAGTGAACTTTTACAAACCATGGTCTAACATGAAATGTTCATGTTATTCCATGATTTTGACGTCATAGATCTGTTATTCCATGATTTTGACGTCATAAATCTGTCAATCATGTAATTTCGGTTAAAAAACATGTATACCATGGATGTTACTCATGGACTTATTTAAACCAACTCATCCTTCGGATTCGTTGATTTAAATAAGTTAATTCGTAAAATCCATGGTATATATAATACTTATGACCTAATAAAAATAATTTACCGTACAATTTGTGAATATAGCCTATATTATTACCTAATACAAATAATTAATTGTACAATTTGTGAATATAGACCTTTATTATTACCTCATATACATAATTTACGGTACAATATGTGAATATAGACCTTTGTTATGACCTAGGGGAGGCCCGACACGTTGGTGTTGTGTGCACAAATTTGCATGATACGCAACCGGAAGTCGGCATCAATATATCTTGTTTCTGATAAGAGTGACATTATCGAATGTTCAGTGTTTTGCTAAGCCAATTACAGCGTTCATGGATGATTAATGGCGAGTTCCTATAGGTAAAGTATTGATAGATATTTATATATGAATGGAATTTACATACTGTAATAATGTTTCGGTTGAATGTTAAATGTGATCATCTGTAATTTTCGAGAGGAACATTTTGTCGCTATATGTTTATTCATTCATAGCGTCCTCAACGATCAACATTAAAAATAAAAATTTGTACAATCTGGTGGAGACTTTTCCTATCCTTTTTGTATGACATAGATCAATTATAGTGCTTCCTATATTTCCTTAATTCTCCTTAAATCTCCATCATTACGCCACAATAGACCTTGAGAAAGCCCCCAATTATTCGTGATGTGTGTGTATCAAACAGCTCCTGTGTCCATTTATATCTGTAGAATATCATACGTTAGCCCTTTTAATAGTGATTATGCGATTTCAGAGTAAACAAAATGAGGATCACTTGAACTTTATGATTGCATTACTTGTATGCAAATATATAATACAAAAATATATGATAAAACAAAGTACAAGTATTGTCTTTAAGTATTGTATTAGTATTGTTACCTGCATTTTACCTTAGAACTAGTTAGTGCATATACTCTATGTGATTTTTATAAGAATGTTTTAGTATTGTTGCGTAGCTAAATGTAATTAAGTTTAATGATCTTTAATAATTATGATAAATGCTGTAGATGTGTATTACAGAGACATGTTTGTGTATTGTGTAATAATTAAACTATAATCGTTTTTTTTATGAAAGAATGTCAAATAAGTGAAAAATAATTATGTATTTTGACAATGTATTATGATCTTTTAAATAAAAACACAATTTCATTAAAACTCCATAACAGAATAGAAAAAAAAAGTAATAATCAGAGAGTTCAACTTTTTTGGGGGAAAAATAACAATACTTGTACACTTTATTTATACAAGTATTGTGATCATAAAGTTCAAGATATCCCATATTGAAAATAAACTTAGACAACTGGATAAATTCATGCTTAATTTTTGTAGCGAGATGTTTTCACTTCAACGTCCATTTTTAAGCTGAATCGTACACATCCGGTTATCGATAATATACTTGATATGTGCGTGTCGTGTGCAAAGCTTCGCACCTCCTCTGGCTATGACCTAATAAAAATAATCTATTGTACAATTTTGTTTATATTAACCTCTATCATTCCCCCATACAAGTAATTTTCGGTACAATATGTGAATATAAACCGTTTTTATTACCTAATCGAAAAGACTTACTGTACAATATGTGTATATACCCCTTTATTATTTCGGTTTATTCACGTTTCTCCCACTTCTTAAAAATGTTATTCACGTTTCTCCCAAAAGTGCCAAACAATAGATTGGCTTGGTGTTTATACAGTAAATAAAATTGTTTATATCATCAAGGGATAGTAAGACCTGTAAATAAAGTAACTAATTCTAAAGGTATTAATAAAATATTAAATTGTAATAATATGCTTTACAATTAAAAAGAATAATTTAAAAATATTTTTAGTAAATAAATCAGTTCTTCATAATAATTTAATGTTAATACATTTTTAATGTCAGTCTTTTAATTATACTACTTCAACTTAATCAAGACCACTTGTGTCAACAACATCAACTGCAGCTAACACCACATACATTCATCACCAACTGCGAGACAGCTATTCGTAATTCCGTACAAAGAGCATTCACACACGCAACTATGAAACGCTGCTTCTTCCATTATACTCAATGTCGATAACAGGCTAACACCACTCAACACCGATTCTTGCAAGCATAATTTACCGTCCAAGAACACGCCTACAAAGCCACATTCCTTCTCCAAATGGAGTGCAATACAACTTTATAAGTATTCCTACTGTGATCGTGATTTGTAACATTAATGTTTATTTAAATGTTTTTTTACTCATTTATTATTTTAATTGAGCAGTACATTAGTTCAATGTGCATGAATAATATAAATGTGTATTTGCTTGTGCATAATACTCGTATTGCATATTAGTAGCATCATACATGCAAACTCACGCTTTCCCTGTATTATTTTTCAATCATAAATAGTTTTCTTCGTTTAAAGGGAATTCAATAGTAATATTGATATATGTTATGTCCTAGCCTGGTATCAAAGCTTGAGATCAATTGTGTTAGGAAAAATGTACTTTTTATTTAAGAATTTAGAGAATAAAATAAATTAGTATTTCTTTCAATTTCTATCTTTAGCATATAATAAGTAATTAAGGACCTTTCACAGTCATGTCATCGAAGGGCGATTCCCTGAGATGAGAGATGACTGAGAAACGTTCGCGAGTTTCAAAGAAACATTATATCGCTATGATAGTATGTTTATCAAACATTTGGTATTGTGACGTCATTATAACGTCATATTAGAAAACAGCGATATTAATAAGCGTCCTTGACAACGCTTAGGGATTAGCGATAATTTAAATCTTCTCATCGCTTACTTGATATGAAACATATTGGTTTTAAAAATCAAAGGGAAAGTAAACAAAATAGCGATAATACTGCATGACAAAAATCCGACCCTGCATGGTATTTACCTCAAGCTCATACAGAAGACGGACCGAATCTCAACTTGCATAACCGTTCTGGATCATTGCATAACGGGATACATAGTCATAGTCTTCAATAAGAAAGACACTTAAATTGTCAAGGACATATCTTCCATACACACATATGACATATTTTAAAAATACAAAGCTTATGAGATTATTATGTATATTTATATTTTATAAACCATGAACATTAGAAAAGTTATATTTGCACGACTATTTCTCGGAATAATATTGTTCAAGCTTGATCAAATACCACATCTTATGATAGTTAAGTCAAACACGAACAGACAATTGTCCAAAAATTAACATGCTTATCCGTTCTGGATCATTGAAGACATGCACACAAACTCATAGTGCATACACAACATATGATAATACAGAACAGTCACGTTGTATAATCATGTTCTATGTTTAAAGCCAAAGTATTCTGCTTTGTACTATAATATTATACAACATTAAGGTCAATGTATTTTTGCTCTGTCTGTCTCAACTATTGGTATAAATAATTGCATGATATTACTGGTAAATTCACATACACAATCTACCGAAAATCAACATGCTTAACTAACTGTTCTGGATCATTACACACAGGTATGCATAGTCATAATCATACATAAGAACGACATTTAAACAGTTTTAAGCAGTCAAAAACATGTTTTCAATATACAAGGTTTATGTTGTTATAATATATATTTTTGTCACCCACATTTCGTTCCATCAAATTAAGAAAAGAATGAGGGCAGTCTAACATCATGACTGATCAATCTGATGCGTACGACAGACAGACCATACTAAGCTGCAGCTTCATTTGCCCCGGCAAAAACTTAATCCTGCGAGGAGTCTGAGTTCATTTGCAGTGAAATTAGATGGGATAAAGATCATTTATTCAGAAAACAATGCAACTGAATTGTACAAACTATTATGCAATAATACAAAATCTGAATAAATGACACAAATATGCAAAGGTGGGGAATGAAAAAAAAAATTCCCAAGAACAAAAACTTGGGGAGACCGTCACCCGAAGACTCCTTGGAGATTACTGTTCTTGTAACACATAGAAAATATCATTGAAAACATTAAAGTTTATTTAAGCCAAACTTGACATCGAAAAAAAAATCATTAGATGTAATACAATAGATCAAGCCATATTATATTAACCCTGTATGATATTTAAATCAAACTCCCACAGACGATTAACCAAACATCAGCATTCTTATCCGTTCTGGATCATTGAAAACATGAACACATAATCATTCCAGATTTACATTGGAGAGGTTCACAACTCAATGGGACAACCAAATACGTATTGGGCGAATGAAAAGCATACAATGGGTGGGATTAAAATCCATAATGTATGAAACAAATAGGATAATAACTAAAAGTCACCTTGTATAATCGTAGTCTATGTTTAAATCGAGCTTATTATGTGTTGCACTATAATATTCGACAGCTTAAAGTCAATGCAATTTGGCTTTGTCTGTCTCAACTATAGTTAGAAATAATAAAGCATTCACTGTTTTATCTTGTCATGTTTTAGAGCTTTGTGAAGTAAAATTCCACACTTTTATTTCATTACATTCGCAGATTAAGGATATGTATTCGTGTGTATCCTGCCTTAAGCATAGTTAAAAATAAATATATTCTTATTCTATCTCATATCACACTTATATTAAAATAAATTTCGTGTGTATTACAACTTACTTGAACAAACTTGTATTATATTATATTATTATTTATTTTGAAGCTAAATTTTAAAAGATCGCAACTTTACCAAATAGATAATCCAACTACATTGTATAGCATTGATTAATTTTCGTCACTCTAATTTGGTTGGTTTAGTGTAATATCGTCGAGGTCAGTTTTATTGGTTGAGCAAACTAGAGTGTCTGAAGAAAACAACCGACCCGTAAACTTTATCACATAATGTTGCATAAAGTATACCTCGCCATCAACGGGGTTTGAAATCACAACCCTAGTGGTGATAGGCACTGATTGTACATGTAGTCTGCATCCAACAACCATGCGATCACAACCACGATGGCCCTTCTTGACTCTTGGTTGTGTTTTACATACTAGCCCAATAATAGTAAAGGTGTGTTCGATTTGTCAGTTGGTAAATAACAGACTATGTTACTCTCGTTATGATTCATGATTTTATTAATAATGAAGAGTGTAGATCTTGTGTGTTTATGCTAGATTGTATATGTTTACTGTCTATATGACGGCAAATATGTTGTAAGTTGCTAAGCTTGTATCTGATCCTGTTGTCATATATTTGGGCAATCAAATATGTTAAATCTAGCACACTGTTAATGTTAAGAATATGTAATCTTGTTTGTGTTATCGTAGCTGTGGCTTAAAGTGAATTCAATAGCTACATTGATATAATGTATGGCCAACATTGATATAAAAGCTTGAGGTTTAGTGTACTAATCAAATATGCATGGTGTCATTCAAATGGTGTATTATATGTTTGTTTTTATTTTAAATTAGAGAATAAGATAGAATATTGTTTATTTCAATTGCTATGTCAACCAATGCATGTATGTTTTAAGTTTTCAATCCAAAAACCTCACACAAAATTATCGTGTAACACGGGTGCTCCACAGTGGAGGAAACTACGAAGAGATGAATCATGTTATAAGATTCTATATTTAATGTTATATGACAAAAAATACACACTTGTTATATTTATATGATATTGATGGCAAATTCACACACGCGATATACCACAAATCAGCAAGTTTAACCGTACTAGATCATTACATACATGTATACATAGCCATATTCATAAATAAGAACGACATTTAAACAGTCAAATAAATGTCTTAAAAACACACAGCTTATGGAGCTATAATATATATTAATATTCTATAAACTATGAATACCAGAAAAGTTAGATTTGCACGAATATGTAGCAGTAATTTTGATGTGTATTTGTCAAACATCACACTCTGTGTGATATCTACGTGAAACTTACAGTGACGATTGACCAAAAATCAACATGCACAACGGTTCTGGATCATTGAATTGATGCATACTTAGGCATAGTGTGGAAACAAAATAGTGGAGAAATTTATATCTGTCGAATAATTTTTCGTATTTAATAAGCATAGATAGTACTGCATCACATAGAATTGTGGATATCCCGAATTATCCCTTTGCATTGTTTTTCCTTCTTCTTTTTCTTGTTTTTGTTTTGTTTTCTTCCTTTTTGATTTTTTTGTTGTTGTCTTTGTTTTTTTTTTCATTTTGTGTGTTTTATTTTTTAATTTTTTTTGAATGTCTTGGGTGTTTTTTTTTTTCTTTTTAGAAGACTGTCTGATTATTTGTCTTTACAATAATAACGTTATTATGTATATGTGTCGTGCGCCACTTATTTAAATTATTTGTCTTTCTAATATTTTTACTTGTAGAAAATCATTTTAGATACGCGTCATATTAACCCAATATAACTCTTTATTCGGACAAACCACTTTCTGTTCCACCATTGACACCCGGTAGATGGTGAGCATATTAACACAAGATATATAGAATATTGTCAGTTTTGGAGACATTTTTGCTGATATTGCAGCAAGTCTAAAAGACCGAGCTGTGATACTAGTGATAATATATGTCGATATCTCCATAACTGGATTGGTCGTTTTTATCGGAGACGTCAAAATGTGTGTGTCGTCACATTGGCAGATACTTTTCAACATCAGAGTCATTTCTTTTGCATGCGAGTTACGAACTGAACTAATAATATTATCAGCGGCACACATCAAAGAAGACATGTCCAATTTGCAGATAAGGCATGTCATTGGAAAAATCACGTCCTGGTCCACAATAGACACCCGTCCGAAGATGAGCATACTATACCAAATTAGCTGTTCATTCGAGCAAACAATTTCTCTTTCAACTATTGACACCCTTCATAAGATGAGCATATTGATCAAAGATAACTGATTATTCGAGCAAACCACTTCTCCTTCAACTATTGAAAACCTCCATGAGATGAGAGTAGTAACCCTCACTCACACCCGAACAAAACAAATGTTTATTCGGACAAACAACTCACCGTTCCACTATTGACACCCGTCGAGAGATAATTCGCACACACTGATTATTCTCGTATGTTTTCATTAATTGTTATATTTAAGGAATATTTGACATTTTTTAACAGGATATACGATATAACCTGGCTTGGGCAGATTAAGCTTAATAAGACTTTCAAATATTCCTTATAATTAAATGTTTGCAATAACATTTAATCAGTCCTCGATTTTAATTACTATTATTTCATGTGACTATTTGAATTTGTCGTTGGCGAATGCATATGTTGGTGATTTCACAATACCAACCCAGGTTATTAAGGATTGATCGCAATTTGTTTTCGATTCATGAAGAAATAACATCAATCAAGGTTGTATACATCGTGTGACCCGCGTAGCGTGATAGCACGGGTTTGAACAACCTGATTGAGGTTATTTCGAATGAACCGAATATTTCGATCAATACTAATACATTAATTTTAAATTTGTTCACTATGATATTGAAAATATTTTGTTTTGGTCAAAATAAGGCAAATAATAGGAAATAAATTTAAATAACCCCAATGGTACCTCATTTAAAGAAAATCACCTGATAGCAACGGTGCGGGACGCCTTGAGAACGACGTCTAATTTTAGAGTCCGTTCATTCACAAATAACCTCAACCTTTTTAAGCCAAACAAAACACGTATCAAATGACATGTTGCTCTGAAATTAATTCATTCAAGTATAACCACAATTTTTCCATGCGGATCATCCAATCAGATTTCAGTATTTAAATCAAATTAAATTACAATTATTTAAAGACGGTAATATCATGAAAGACCAACCCAATTAGGATAGAAGTAATCGGAGTAATCATGACTGTATTGTTTTCTCAGTGTTGAGTTTGGTTTAGCAGGCCATTTAAAATATGTCACTTCTCCATTTGCTTACCAACCTGTCCACCAACCGAATGACCCTACGGTTATTATCGAATGATCACATGATGCTAAAATAGCCATATCTAACTCTCTCCTCCCTGTTGTTATAAATTCACTCGGATGCGTTGTTGGCATATATTTGACTGCCCATTCATGGTCCTGTGCTGACGTCACAATGAATAGAACACCATGGTAACGACGTTTATAGTATGATGTTGCTCTATGTAAATATTGAGACGTGGCAACTTCGTATCCATAGTTACTAAAATAGTTATCATTTATCATATTACCTCTGCGAATATGAACTCCCACTAATGTTGTTGTATGTCTGGCTACATTTCTTTTCAACAATATATCTTTAACTATTCCCCTAGCATTCCCGTCGATATGATCCCTGAAGATCAATTGTTTCCTTAAATTACCACTGATCGTGTCAAAATACTTCCACGATTGAAGATATTGGCCAACCCTGAAGTTGTTATCTTTTATCAGTTGAACCATATTTCAGTCGAATCCAGAAGATATATTCTCATTGAGTAGCTGCATGTTATTGCAAATGTCTGTGTTTAATCTAAGATCAACATTTAACTTAAAAACCAAGTTTATTTCTGATTTACAATTCACAATGA
The DNA here is from genome assembly GCA_963383655.1 of Bathymodiolus septemdierum. Lineage (NCBI taxonomy): Eukaryota > Metazoa > Mollusca > Bivalvia > Mytilida > Modiolidae > Bathymodiolus > Bathymodiolus septemdierum. The sequence continues at coordinate 83,980,490 of OY726523.1, forward strand.
TATTCATATGCTTAGACATTGCAATTCCCAATGCTGAGGCAAACTGAAACATATTATTTCCAAGACCTCCTTGGAAAGTTGGGCACAGTATATGACTGCTGTTGCTATCATCACTGACCAGGGGTTCGTCACATCTGCAATAGTAAATAAAGAAATCATAATGAAATATGGAATCAATAGTTATGTGTGCATAGCAATACACAGTGTGCTATATTGTGACGGTCAAATGAATCACTGGATCAAATCAGAATACCAAGGAGAAAGCCACTGCACGACGTTCACTGAACAATGCTATATCACATTGATGTAAACCTTGTCTTATCCGGGGTTGGAAACGCATGAATGTATTTGTAATACAATGTATGCATGAATAGCAACGATAGAGATGTAAAATGCATATGAATACGACCGTGAGTCGTAATCCGGTATAGTATTTCTTATTGTCATGTCTACAATGATTTAAAATTGGGTGGGAAATACATTATTTTTTTGGGATATGATGACTTATTCATCAAATGGACCAAATTAAATACTTTAGATCTACTTGTGAAAAAAAGTTTAAGTGTGTTGTTTGTTGGTGTTTAACTCCACTTTCAACAATAGTTCAGCTACATCGTGGCAGACAGCTTTATTGGAGGAGGAAACCGGTAAACCCAGAAAAAACCTCCGACCCGTTGCAAGTCATTGACACACTGTATCACATACTGTTGTACACCTCGTCCTGATCGAGATTCGAACTCACAACATCAGTGGTGATAGGCACTGACTGCTTAGGTAGTTGTAAATCCAATTATCATACGATCACGGCCATGACGTCCCCGTGAAAAGTGTATGCAATGATGGTCAACAGGGTATGTTTCATATTTCAATTATGTCACAGTATCATTACCTAGTACCTTATTTACGTCACAATATTATTACTTTCATATATTAAACTACGTCACTTATTTACCGCCCAATTTGTTTACCTTTATATATTAAGCTACGTCACTTATTTACCTCACAATATTATTACCTTCATATATTAAGCTCCATCACTTTACTTTAACAAATCTATAACAATATAATCATCTCTTTGGTCCACAATGCTTTGTTTTTCTTGTCTGTTTATAATATGGGTAGTAATAGTTGTACACATTATTATCACAATGATGAAATCTACAAATGGTAGAATTAATTACATATATAGACATTATACAAATACAATTTAAAAAGTAAATTAACTGAAAATATATTTCCATACATGTTGTATTAATATTTCTTTTCGTAGTATATTGTTTAGTCAGATTTCACATTAGAGATGTAGAGTAAATAGAAATATCATATGATGTGAGTACCCTCCGTCCGTCTGGAATCTACCATCACTCTACTGGATTCCTATATTTCACATGTGTCCACACAAAAAAGTTTCACGAAACATTTGTTCAATGCATTGAAATATATTCTAAAAATGGGCAAATACCTGGCTAGTTACTCAAGGGATGGTGGAAATCAGATGTGGATTCTGAAGAACTCTAAAGATATGTTAGAATTAGCTTGAAATATAGGATACCACAGACACAGATAGGTCTGCCTCATACCTTGACCTACACCTCGAAATTGACAGTGAGGGGAGGGTACACACTACACTTTACGACAAAAGAGACGATTTAAATTTTCCCATTGTGAACTTTCTATTTATGTTTAGCAACATGCCAGCAGCACTTGTAAATGGAGTGCGTATCTCTCAGTTGATGCGACATTCCAGAGCTTGTGGTTCCTATCAGGATTTCCTTGATGAAGTTGAAGTCATCACTTCTAAAGATATACAGTCCCCACCAAAACTTGGTTGACCGTTATGCAATATTTGTGTCACAAATGGCCACTGATATGTTCCACGTGTCGTAAGATCATCCCGGTCCTTTCCTCATTCGTGATTTATCACAGGGTTTGTAACTAAATTAACACGACGGGTGCCACTAGTGGAGCATAAACTGCTTACCATTCCGAAACACTTGAGTTCACCCCAGACCAATAGTGGGGTTCGTCTTACTCGAACCTTGTTTTATATGTATGTTTTGTCGATCGTTATTTGACCTTTTGTACTTTTTTCTTTTGGTCACTATGTTGTCTGTTCTTCTTCGATATACGGATTCTGCTTACCCTTTTGTTATCTTCGAATTCTTCTTAGAGTAACAATGAAGGTCTCCTCATGCAAGAGCGATAACACATTTGACCTCTCGCTCCTCTACAAAACTATCCCCCACCCAAAGCGAAAAATACTATTAAAAGAATAAGCCCAGCTGTGTTTCATGTCTGATTTATGTTATTTGTGTTGGTCTGCGTATAGTGGCATCCATCAAATATTGTGTTGTATTGTGTTTTGTTTTTTGCTTTTGTGTGTGACTTTTTTCATCGTGTGTGCCCTGAGTAGACAGTTTCGCTGGACTGTCCATTTAAGGTTGCACCTTCGGTATTCTCTAACGTTCATTTCACCAGAAAAGAATGACCAACGTAGATACAAATTTCTCACTAGAAAGATTAGCAATTTCCTATTTCTAGCAGTGGACGATATTATTCTCTTGTCCCCCCACACCCTCCACCCTCATACTAGACTAGAACACAATCAGGCACTTTTTCTATTCAAATCTCTTCATCACGGTTCAAACATTATTTTCATAAATTAAACCACGATTCTACTACATAAGTATTTTTAGATTGATATATGAATACTATTCTGCTAGTTAACGATTTACTGCCAAGACACGGATGCATATGGATGAATCGAATATTTACTTCAGTAATGGAAAACAAATGTGCAGGAAAAACGTTCGATGGAACGTAAGCAAAACAATTAGGTGAATAGTGAGAAATAAAATCAAACACCGGAAAAAGTACAAGATAGGGAAATCTCCGACACCCTTGGGTAAGATTTCTATCGTTCTCTAACTCGGCAAACCTCGTCAGAGAACGATTGAAATATTACCCTAGGGTGACGGATATTTCCCTATCTTGTACTTTTTCCGGTGTTAGATTCTATATTTTTTCCTTCAATGGTTGTTTTCAGTGTGATATGACCCGTTGAAGATCGGTGCACGTGACCTCATCTCTAACACCATTATACCTCAACTCCCATCGCGTGTCGGCCAATCAAATCGCGCCGTTATTTTTTTTTTTTAAATCCTGAAAAAAAAAATACCCGTTTCTTGTAAAATTGCGATTTGGAAATTATTTCCATTGGACTACGTTCGGGACATATATGTCCCTTGTTGGTAGAATGCGCTAGGGACATATATGTCTCTTGGGAAAGAAATTTACTTTTATTTTTATTTTTCTTAAGAATAAATTACTCAAATACATTATAATTAGATTACACAATTTAAAGTCAGATACAGATATTGCACATATAGAACCACTTTAAGAAAAGGTCAGTAACGTCACATTGCTATTAATATGACGTCACCCTGATGAAAGGGTCATAACATCAGGAATAATACCTCACACGACGCTACAGATATACACGAAACGTCGCAGTCAAAGGGTTAAGTAAAGCTCTTTTTTTCCTAAAGCAACATAATATACTCTATGACCTACATTTCTCAGTCACGTAATATGACGTAGTGCACAATGATACTTTGGCATATACATGAGGTATCGATCAATGAAAGCCATACATATGTATGCGTATTTGAAAACAAATGTCGTCTAAGGAAGAAATAAGTACTGTTACGTGTTGTGTTGATGTAGAACATCGCCGGATCTTCCAGTCGTGATAGAAATTTGTTATGTCTTTTCACTCTGATTCTACCAAAAAGTATATGATATCATCACAATGACCGAGGTTTTTTGTGACAACATATTTGCTATGTTTTGTGGCCTTGTTTTTTCAACAGACAGTCGGCATACCTATGAATACAATATGTGCTCTTCCTCTTCTCGTCGACTTGTTCCTTTATTGTTATCTAGACTTCAAGCAGGGTCTACTCAAGAAAAAAGAAAAGACGTTGGTCCCATCCTTGAATTTCACGCTCCACTATACAGATGATGTGATTTCACTATATAATTCTATGCTTGGTGATTTTATTGTTCGGATCTATCCCATTAAGCTTGTAATAAATGATATATCATATACAGATAGACCTGCTTCATTTCTTGACCTACGCATTGAAATAGACAGTGATGACCAGTAAAGAACGATATTTTAGGACAAAAGAGATTATTTCAATTTTCCAATTATGAACTTTCCATTTATTTGAAGAAGCATGACAGCAGCACCTGCATATGGGGGTATATATCTCTCGGTTGATCCGATATTCTAGAATTGTTAATCCTATCAGGATTTCAGATTGCAGCTAACAACGATTCTACTAAGCAAGGGCTCCTGGTGGTTAAATTTAAGTCATTGCCACCATGGCTTTTTCAACCGTTACGTAATATATGTGTCACAAATAACCATGGATACGTTCCACTTGTCGTAAACACTTCTCGGTTCTTTCCTCATATATGAATTATCATCTTGTTTGCAACTGGAGCAAAACGACGAGCGTCTTTTGTGGATTAGGAACTGCATACCCTTTCGCAGGTGCTACCAATGTCGGAATAGTTGTATCAGCGAATCGAAAGACCATAGAAACAAGAGAAAATCCAATACCCATAATATATGTATCACCGTTGAATTTCCTGACTTGGAACGTGTGCTAAGGGTATAAATTGTGCCCTTTACTACAATTTTTCGAAAAATATTTGGAACCTTTCCAGCAGTGTGCAATTTTTTTTTTTCAACTTTTTTACCACAACTCCAATTTATTGTTTTCAAACCAAGAAATTGAACTTTCCTGTACATAATTAACATTACTGCAATCTATATTTACTGACGTGACACGATAATATCTGCATTTTGGTTTCACTTTGCATCACTTGATTTGAAAAATGTTTGCAATAGATATCAAATGTGTGAATTAATTTGAACCAATATTTTGAGAAAAAAATTCTGAAACCATTATTGAAGAATTCACACGGCATATTATATTAATATACTTATATTAATATACCAACATAAGGTGCTTTACGCGACTTTGATATCTAGATGGGGACCACAACATAACTAAATGTAAACACACTTTCATATTTAATGACCAAAATGAAAGATCAGTCCCGCAGAAAACCGGAAATTACTACGCAATATCATGTTCGTTGAGGTGGACACATCGTGTAATGTAAACACAATTTCAAATTTAATGTGCTTTAAATCATAGTTAAAATTAACGAACAATCCCACAAATAAAAATAGCCTGTTCTATGAGGTGGTAATATCACGTGACATTAATTGATTTGTGATTGCTTACTTACTTCGATGGATCTTTTTCCTTCCGCAAAATAACGATGCGATAAAGCATCTAATTGATCGTGATTTCATATCTCTCCGAGTTGATTATGAAGTAAATATCAGTTGTATTAAATAATCTATTGTGTGACGTAGAAGAACTGCTGACTGAGTTATATACACAAACCAACAGTATATATATTGCTGAATCAGTTTAACATTACTGCCAACGTGTTTATGTAGCATTATTTTCTTCTCTCCAAGTGAAAATAACACTTTTACTGTACGGTTCTTCTATTTTGGTTTTCTTAGACACAATTATTTCATATATAATATATAATCAAATAATCTCTAATTTCCCTGCAATTAAAATAAACAATATCAATACAAAGTCAATGCAAATAAAGATAACTCTTTCTTATATATTATCATAATTACAGAAAAAAATACAATACAAGGTAACTCATTGTGATTACACGATTTATATTAAAGAAGTGGCCTGGGGGTTATGAAATCATCAAAAGGTTTAGGGTGATGAAGCAAGCAAAGACAAATACTTATTTACGTACATATACATGTACATCTTATTTTCCGGAATACAATTAATGTAAATAAAATATGATACTACAAATGAGCAAAACTAAAAAAGATGATACTACGCAAAGTTAGCACATGCTTCTTACACCAATTAATGCAATAAGCTAAATAACTTATTAACTAAGTTAATTAATAAAAGCAAAGCAAAACAAAAGAAAACAAAAGCAAAGCAACAGTAAAATATAATGCACTGATTCTTTCCTCACGTGAGGTGTAAGCAATTTATTGATTAGATCTCCATAGATGGATAGGTGGTGCAATCAATTCAATGTTACCTGTATAACAAAAGAGTTATCTTACTCTGACTGTTTCATATACATGTATACATGACATTTTAATAAAAAAAATACACACGACTGTATTGATAAATTATTGTTTAACATTTACCTATTTTAAAATCTTAGCTGCTCTCACTCCTCTGACATTCTTAGTTGTAAACTTGCTAGGAAAATAAATTTAATTAACAATCTATTTGTTAATTTAAATTATCAACTTTGATATACATAAATATTATTTACAAAATTTAAAAGGTTTAATCTGTAGTCAAGTTTATCATTTATTTGACACTTTCAACTATCATTCAAATGACTCGTATTCCAATTTATACAATTTCATACAATCCATTCATACAGGATAAAATTATGAATACGGACATTTAGTATCATATTAGATTTAGATTTTAGAAAAGAAAGTAACTGACCTTAGAAAAGAAATAAGTTCTCCAAATATTTACATTTTCAACTCTAAATTTCAATGTTGCGCAGAGATACATCAAAAGCAATATGGTATCGTATATAATTAAAGACAATAGACAAAGGAATTAACCGCCAGAATTAGAAGTCACCAATGAAGAAAAAGTAATAGTGCGGTTCAACGAACCATGGATATAAATGGTTAGAGTTAAATAGAGTAGAACCATTCCGTGATTATAGCATGTCCGTCAAACAGGTCTATAGTAAAATGTATTAATTAAAATAATAACAACATACTTAATTACACGTTGTAATTCATCTATATTAAAGGAAAGTAATTAAATAATTCCGTTTAATTAACTTATTACCAATGACAATACTGAAAAAGAATAGAAATACAAAAACATATAAATGATTAAAATACAGACTATCACATGTATTACCAATTGCCATTTAATATTACTACCTGTGTGTTATGGTCTTACATTTGTACTCTATGCATTCAGTTACGGGTTTGTGAATTCTTGTTTACGGTAGACATTCCAGACATTTGTGATCACAATAAATCATATTCTGATGTCATGAATAACATAATGTTGTATGTAAATTATCATATATTCATTCATGACTTATCACCGTATTTGTAAGTAGATTAACGCGACAGGCGTCACTAGTGGAGCAGACACTGTTTACCCTTCCGGATAACTTGAGTTCACCCCCGATTGTTAGTGGAGCTCGTGTTTTGTAGATCGTTGTTTGTCCCATTGTACCTTTTCTTTTGGCAATTGTCTTATCTGTTTTTCTTCCATATAGGGATTCTGATTATCCCTTTGGTATCTTCAAACTCTTCTTAAACATCGTGTCAATGTCATAGTCTCCATATTAAAAGTGTCTTTGACTTTTACTTCACTGAGCTTGGTGCTGCTTTGACAACTGTTTTACCTGTTTTGCTCAAGTATTGTTATAAATATTGTTATAGTGACAGCCGAAACTTTGAGCCGTAATGAAAGGGGGAGGTTTGGCGCTTTAATATCTGATTCAACCCACCATTTCTTTAGAAATGCCTGTACCAAGTCAGGGTGATAACGGTTGTCACAGTTTTCCGGTTGTTGACTGATTTTGTCTGTTTATATACTTATGAGTTTTGACTTTCCCTTTGTAAGATTGTTCGGAGTTCGGTAATTGTGTTATTACCCTTATTTGCATTAACGGTTCATACATGACATCTCTCCGTGTTTGTGTGCAATACATATTTCTTATTCCCTATTTGTGAAATCTCAGAATATTCAAATTAATCAAGTTATTTACAGTAAATGGAGACATATTGATCACCCATTTCTTAAGTTTGCAAGCAACTGAAAGCAACCGACGTTGTGAATTGACATTACACGCTGCTATCGACTAATTTGTTGGTTATTAGCTTCCTTCAGTCAAGATCATCAATCTAAGTTAGAACAATCATGATTCATCTGTTATTCATCATGACTCGATATTCAACATAGACCAATCCGCCAGTTGTGAAGTAGCGTACACTGTTTCTATGTATGTCTATGTAGACACGTGTCAAATATGTTCCAACAGGCTGCAACAATTTTGGATATAATATTGTGTTTATTCTTTGTTGATGTGATTATGCAGGAAAGACGTTTTTGTGTGACCTTTATTGTTCTCCTTTACAGACCATTGTTAAGTTTTGGTAAGTTTATACAGTTGCCAAAAAGTATATCAATCTGATACAGATGATATAATTCCCAACATCTATCATTGAGCACAAACCAACACAAATTAAATGATTATAATATTCATTGTGTGTTCTTTATTGTTCTCCCTTACAGACCATTGTTAAGTTTTGGTAAGTTTATACAGTTGCCAAAAAGTATATCAATCTGATACAGATGATATAATTCCCAACATCTATCATTGAGCACAAACCAACACAAATTAAATGAATATAATATTTATCGTAATCAAGGAGATATAATAGAGATTCCTCTCCTTCTCTACTCTAACTCCTTGTTGTATAATGAAGGTGATCAAGTTGATAGATGCAAAGCAATAACAATAGCTCACATGATCAATTATGTATCATCTCTTCAATTCTTGTTATAGTTGATTCAATAAATCAAAAACAAATTATATTTCTTTTTGTTTCTTTAATGTTCAAATATATACACTAAATAATAACAAATAAACAAAGCACTAAATCACAATAAAGGCCTATGTTGAAGGCAAGTTGATATGGCCATAAAATGTTCACAGAGGAATGTCAAACAAGAACATATTTAATGTGAATGTGGAGAGGATAAATATAGGCTTAGCCTGCTATCCAATCCAATCAGATTTTCTAAATTTAAAACAGTGAATGTGAAAACTAGAACTGTGAGTGACCTCACTGAGTGATACCTCTGCTTGCAATACTATGATGTTCAAACTTTGGAATACAGGTATATTAGCAAGTTACCTATGAAAAATGAACGGATATGGACTTATGTCAAGGAGACAACATCCCATCTCCAAATTAAACTAACCAAGAACATACATCTAGGGGTCACCACAAGTACATGACCCCCCTTTTCGTGAAAGTATAAGTTGAATTATCTCCCTTTCTAAATTTTAGACAGCAACGGTATTCCTTCATACACATCTGCAGGCTGCAGGTTGTGTACTACAATTGTGTAAAGTTTCATAAAAGTTCAATAAGCAGTTTAGTAGGAGTTGCGCTTACAAGGTACATGCCCCCTCCCCTTTTCGTGAAAGTATAAGTTGAATTATCTCCCCTTTTAAATTTTGGACAGCAACCATATTCCTTCATGCACATCTGCAGGTAGTGTAATTGAGTTAATTTTTGAGAATACAATAATGAAAACTCTCTTGGGTTTGTACACAGGTAACAGTATTCTGATAGGAAACAAAAAAGTGATACTTTACTAATGGTTTATTTTACAATCTAAGTATCACTCAAAGATAAGTAAATTAGATTTTTTTAATAATTCTGCACTTTTTTTTACATTTGTTCCAAGTAAAATATTGATTCTGAACATCTCAGTCCCTTGGTGAATTAAATTTTCCATTGCATATTTTCTTATCAATTTCTTCAAAGGATAATAAACATGCTTAAATTCACAATAATATCTTTATAACAATGACTTATACAAAAAATAAGGTATAATCAGTCACTTTTGTCTAGAGTAGTTCAATATTGAGAGCTCAGTCCACAAAATTACAAATGATGAATTAAACCTCACATCTATTTTTTGTAAATGTTGCAAAATATACTTCAAACTCATGCCAAAATATACAGATGTACAGAAGTTAAATATATAACAGTAAATTTGGAAACTAATGCTTTCATTTATTATTGTGAATCTCCAACTTTCAACGATAATGCGAGATCAATTAATGCAATTCGTAATATGTTTTGAAATAATACAACTGTACATGCATCAACATCAAAGATGTGAGTTTTAATGCTTGTATTTTCCATTCTATCTCATTTTTTGGCAAAAAATAAAAACATTATATCTTGTCCCTTTTAACAATCAGTTTTCTGTTTTAACATGATCTCTGCCAGTAAACGGTTTACCTCCTCCTTCTCTTGAATGATCTTCAACAGAACATGTAGAAAAATGAAGCAACATAAATAATTTTCTGCTGTAAGTTTATTTATATAAAATTTGTTATGTATGTATTTCTCATAAATACATACACATACATAATTTTAGTCATATACTACAACCTGAACAATACAAATCGACGGTGCCCGGTTTCATAAAAAATCTCAGAAGATTTCCTCATATCTCCCATTTCAAGCCATCTGATTGGTCAATATTTGAGTTGAGCATGACTTTGTGGAAATTCTGAATCTTAGATGTTTTATGAAACCTGGCGCAAGTATCTCTACTCGACACTACATCTCATAGTGAGTGATACGTGTACACAATTGTCTCCACCAGGTATAAATGGTTGTACCAACAAAAAAGAATGTTATGTATATTTATTGGCCCGAGTAGCCAATATTTTGAAATTTAATAATATATAAAATTTGGAAATTTGACTGATATAAAAAAAAATCCAGGATCAATCTTTATTTGTGTTCATCTTCAATGAGTTATATCATTTAACAGCACACTAAATACATATGTATAAGTTATAACATTTTAATTTATTGTTTGCTTTGATTGCTTTAATTATGGGTATAAAAAGTCATATGCTAAATCCTTTATTCATCATTATGCTATTTATATCATATTGGTTGTTGGAAAAATCAAATTATACATACTTCTGGTAAACATATGTCTGGAACTAGGGCATGTTCTGTCGGTTTTACTATTTTGTATAGACAACAATTCACATAGTCAACCTGAAAGTAAAATAAAGCCAGATAACTTAGTTATAAGTTAATCAAAATTCAAACTAGTATAGTTGGCTAGTTTTACCCAAAGAGCTAGAAAAACTTGTGCTTTTACTAGTATATGACACACATTATACTAGCCACATATTTAAACACTTTAAAAGGAGCAAAATTATCAAAATATAGCTATTTCATTCACCTTGCTGATCAGTTAATATTTTATTATTTACATATATATATATGCAGTTTCTGTAGGCAGAAGTAAAACCAAAAAATACAATTTCGCCAGCAAACATGTTTAACCCGGATACATTCTCTATGTGCCTATCCCAAGTCAGAAGCCTGTTATTCAGTGGTTGTCATTTGTTAATGTATACCATATTTATTTTTTTAATTTGTTTGTTTTGTACATAAATCAGGCAGTTAGTTTTCTTGTGAACTTTTACATTGGTCATTTTGGGACCTTTTACAGCTTGCTATGCAAGAATGGGTTTTGCTCATTGTTGGAAGGCCTTACCATGACCTATAGTTGTTAACTTCTACGTCATTTGGTCTCTGGTGGAGAGTTGTCTCATTGGCAATCATACTAAATCTTCTTATTTTTATGTGTTAAGTGTAAACATGTACTTTTTAGTCAATATTTCATTATCATTATTTCTGTTAAAATGAATAATACTTCTAAAGTTTTTGAATTACTTTAAGATATACCATTACATTTTTTTTTTTAAATAAAATAAATTGTATTTTGGCAAAAAAAATACTGTGCAAAATATCAACATTAGTTAAAAACATTGAATGGTACCTTAAAACAGTAGCTACATCAGTAAAATAGTGAAGAATCAGTTGAATGAAAAAGATTGTATCAATAAATAAACTTCTGTTTGACAAATGACAATATCATAAAAATGTAAAAAATTTTTTTTTAAATGTTACAAGTGTAGATGTGTTCAAGTATCAATACTATAAATGTTTGATGACCGATAACCCTCTGTTGTGAGTTTGTTCACTGTTTTCTTCGGATGGATGCGTAACATTGGAAGGATGTTGTTTGTGCAATTTATTTTAAATTTGTATGTTTCAACCAACTATAAAAATAAGAAATACAAAAATAACATATAGAAATCAGACTTATCTTGAGACAGTCATAAAAGTTCTTTAAAATATAATCTATATGGATGACAATATACTCACTGACTTCATGCCAAACCAAATGAATAGCTGCTGCACACTTTAAGGCATGAATTGGTGGAAACAACATTTGCTGGTATTGCTCGTAGTTTTTAGCACAGTGTTGTTGTATTGGACGTCCAAGAAGATGAACAAGCGGATGAAGATGAAATATACCTAAATAAAAGAAAACCTTTTGATTATTACTAATATGAGAAAGATTGTTGTGTTATTTTTAATCATAATATGCAACTTAGAGATATGAATTTTCATCCATTAATGACAAGATCATAAAACCATATGACATTCAAAGGTAAGGTGTTCATTTGTTGATGAGGCATGTCTGAAATCTATACCTTAGGGTGTCTCAGATCTCTGATTTTTTACTATCCAACTTTGATTTTCTCACTATTTAAATAAAATTAATGACCAAAAGCTGTCATTGCTTTAAGTTATTATTTTGTAGGAGCCAAGTCCCTTACTTAGATTGTTAGGATAAAAACAAAATCACATTCGCCTTTCATATAATCATCATTATATTTCAATTGGCAAACTTTGTTATTGTTTTCTTTTTTTCATTACAACATCATGATAAATAATGAATCAAGAAATACCAGTTCAAGAGTTGGAACAAAACTTAACTTGTAAAACTTCACTTCAGGTGGAAACAATGTGTGTATAAATCTATGTAATGAGGAGTACAAGATAATAACCATTATAACATGGAAGAAAACCCAATAACAATAAATACTTCAAGGAAGAAAGCAACAATGTGTGTATAAATCTATGTAATGAGGAGTATAAGATAATAACCATTATAACATGGAAGAAAACCCAATAACAATAAATACTTCAAGGAAGAAAGCAACAATGTGCACTTTCTTTAGTATGAAAAGAAACACCAAAAACTTACCTCCATCCTTGTATGGATGCTTGACTGTATCAACCATCTCTATCATGCAGCATCTCTCTACACCTTCTGCCGTTGAAACATCTTTTTGTGTTTGTGTTGCTGCCTGAATCCACATGTTGGTACTTTCTTTGAATTCTTTAACAATCTACAAATCAAAACAGCTTATGGCAAAATTTACTAGCTTTTTATCTTTTTTGTATGCCTGTCTTTTAAGGTAAAAACTTTTAAAGACATCAAATATAACTATCATGAAACTTAAAGATTCATCTGACATATACACTAAAACAGATCAGGATTGCTGTTAAACATGAAAAAAATATTATGAAAATTGTAAAACCTTATATCATATATAGATGCATTGAGAATTCATTTCAGAAATAAACAAACCAGTGATTGTCTCCATAAACTCTTTAGTGTCTGAAATATTCTTGGTAATAGGATATAATGTCATGTTCACTGATTACTCCACTTGTTTATTCGGAGTAAGTAGCCTGGCCCCAGTTGTTCAAAACTGTATCTGCTGGATAAATATTTATAAACTGGATAACTTGTATAGATTGAACTAGACTTATTTAGTGGATAACTTTTGTCCAGTAGATAAATCTTTTGAACAACCGGAGAAATACTTTAGACAGTATTTTTCGAAAAATTATGAAATTTCAAAAATATATTATGATAATGTAAACTATGTAAATATAAAAATAATGAAACTTGATTCTACAACTGTCGGGGAGAGAGTGATAAACTTATTTCATCACATGAATAACATGACCAATACAAATTAAACACACCTTTAATACAAATATTTCCCACTATTCGTTGAAACGTGGGAGACATTAACTTCAATCGATCATTTCTTCAAACAGATAAACAAAATGACCACTAAAGCAAAGACTTACATATTTTGAGAAAGGTATGATGTCATCCACCATGTGCACAACAGATGACAGTTTTAATGTTGTTGCCATGGTTTCGTTCCCATACAGAATTAAGGAGATGGCATGATATATGCAATTCCCATTAGGTGTGGATTGGTACACTACTCTTTCCCCAATTGAGAGTGGAATGTAATCTGCATAGCTGTTAAAATAAATAATTGCATGTTTTTAACACTTAATTTCTTTATTTTTTTTTTTCATTTTGAAAAATCACATTTAAAAATTGATCAGCAAGTATCGAGTTTAGTTTAGGAGGTAAAATGGTGAAGTAAAATAAGAGATTAATTGCTGGATTCGACAACCATTCTTGCTTACTGATAAATAATCTTCACTTGAAATGAAAAACTGTGAAAAAATTATGCTTGTTTTGAAAAATAACTGAATTTGTTAGGTAACATAAGTGATGAGAATATTATTTGTATTTGTTTGATTGCTGAACCAATCCTAAGCCTTACTTTTTGTGAACATCTTTCAACAGTTTACCATGCCATTCATTTGAAAGCTGTGTTGGTAAAGGTGGCAACTGAGACATCACAACATCAGATAGAGCATACAACTCATCCCATGAAGTAATCTGCCTCATCACTTTCAGTGATTTTTCTTCCCATGAAATCTGAAAGGAAGAGAAGTCATAGACAATAATTCATCCTTATATATAAATTAGCATGCAAGATGAATAATTAATTAAAACACAGATCTTAATTTTTGCTACCTGAAGTTGACAAAGAAATGTTGCGAAAATTTGACTACACCAGAAATTGGCAATCATATGGTATTTAAAATTTACCTCTTCCAAAAAGATCTGTCTAATTTCATTTTTCTTCTTTGTATGATCATTAACCTTTAAATGGTAAAAAAAAGTACATCATCAATTCAAAAGCTAGCAATCACATTATTTTCCCAGTACCTAAGTATTTTAGATGTGCACATCCCTACATCCCCCTCCCCCCCAAGAAACAGTATTTATAAGTTGAATTATCTCCTCTTGGATATGTCGGACCAAAAATGCAGGAGGAGTTGTGCTTAAAAGATCTCTACCATAATATCTCTAAGTGGAAAGATCTCTACCATTATATCTCTAAGTGGAATTATCTCCCCTTAAATATTTTAGACAGGAATAATATGCCGTCATGTACATAGGCAGAGGGTGGACTTCCATTGTCTCATGTTTGGTAGAAATTCAACTACATGTATCCATGCAGGATTAGTTGTGTTTACAAGGTCTTTACCATATTAACATACCATAATTTCTTTACATGGATTAAATCCCCTTGAATAGGTCAGGCCTGAATTATATTCCTCTATGCACATCCTCAGATGGTGTACTACCACTGTGCACAGTTTGGTGGAAATCCAATAAACCATGCAGGGGAGTTGCACTTACAAGGTCTCTACCATATTAGCATAACAAAATTTCTCTAAGTGGAATTATAATGGACTACCACTGTGTAGTTTGGTAGAAATCCAATAAACCATGTAGGGAGGTTGCACTTATAGTGAGAAGAGGACAAACAAATGGACGGACAAGGTTAAAACAATATTCCCCTCCTTTTCGTCACGGGGGCATAAAAAAATCCTATTACAGAAAAACAAGAACATTCGAACTGAATATGAAAACACAAGAAAACCTAATGAGGAAAAAGTACTTGTACAAGAGGGGGTCAGTCTACTGTTTGAGCTGCATTCAATAAAATGAAATGGTTGAAGAACTCATCATTTCAGTTAGAAGCATTCAAACAATTCTCAATCTAGTAAAGATCATCACTAATATTTTTTCATCTTGTGATTCAGTTGCCTGTATTTACTTATTCTTGATTCTTATCATTGTATGATGCTTGTGTCTGACAAACAATGCACTCACAATATGTTGGTGGACTTGAGTAAATATTGGATTAATTAGTATACTTACAGATGCCTGAGTGACTGAACAATTACTCGGAGCAGATTCCACAGAAACCCCTGTAACACCTCCTTCTTCAACAGTTGAAAAACCTCCATCTTCAACTTCCTCAGCTGAAGCAACCTCTACTTCTACTTCAACTTCATCAGCTGAAATATCTCCTACTTCTTCAGCTACACCTTCAATCTCACACTGCAAGTAAATATTCAAAAAGATAATGCCGGTACTATATCTATATGGCAAGTACTAAACATATTCAATATACAGATTTTTTATTTACTTCACACTATAACTGCAATATGGATTTCTGAATCATTTGTCCATCTTAAAATCATAACAGGGGAGGGGGCAATAAGCATATTGACTGTTCTGCAACAAAATAAACATAATCAAAAGGAAAGCTGTGTCTTGAACCTAAGTTTTATACAAAATAATTTCTATTCACATCTAAAGAACACTGTATGCGACATTGAAATTAATGGGGGTCTGGTGTCTGGTTGGCATTTATTCTATATCTATTTATTATTATATATAGATTATCATGTTTTCATTCAAAGATCAGAAATATCAATCGAGCTGCTTCCAGCGAGACTGATAATGAGATCGAGGAAAGAAAACAAGCGATAGTCTGTTTATCCCTGTTTTACACCATTGTGACGTCACATAGCAATGTCGTTTTGTTTTTTGGTTACTGTCGATAATGTTTCCCATTTTGTGCAGTCCACTGATAACGGAAATATTAGCTGCTGTAGATCAAACGAATACGCACTGAAACGGCGATAAATACTTTTTTAAACTCAATGTCAGTCTTCATATCAAAGCAAAAGATTGGTAATAGTTATAAATCTATTAACTTAACATTTTTTATAAAACAAATAATAAAAGTATATTTTAAACCTGAAATCGTGATACATATCCTGTCCGATTTGTCCTCTGGGGTACCTTTGGCTGGATTTGTTGAAAAGTTTGCAGTGATTCAACCAGGGCCATCAACTGCATCTTTTTTATCTCTTTTTTTCCTGCAATGAAAAAATTAAATAAAAAAATGATTATCAATTATAAGTGTGCTACTTTAAACAGCAGTATAAAATTACAAACCTGTACACTAAAATAACATTTTGCTTCAATTTGAAAACTTATTGTTTACATTTGAGATAGAGACCTTATAGAATTTTCAGTAGATATAAATGGACAGAGTGAACTCATAATATACAAATTCCAAGTGACTAACCATAAGCATTTTTAAATCCAAGTACTCTTAATTTTGTCAAGGTCTACCGTAGGGAACGCTACTTGAAAGCGATCCTCCTCTCTTCACCGGTAAGCTGCTGATAAAATTTCAAAACATTCTGAGACACACTACTCAAGTTATCATACGACATAGGGTAAAAATCCTATTTTCCGTCATATCAAGTCCAATAACTCTTGAACGGCAAAAGTGAAAATCATCAAAAATGAAAGGGATCCTCCTCTCTTCCCCAGTAAACAGCTGATACAATTTTAAGATTCTAAGAAACACAACTCAAGTTATCGTACAACATAGGATTTGTCTACAGACGGACGGACATGGTGAAACCAGTATACCTCCCTACAACTTCGTTGCAGAGGGTATAAAAATCCATTAAAAAATATACGCAAATTTTGAACGAAAAAATATTTTGAGTCTCATGCTTTTTTATGGGTCAGTCGGGTCCGGCCAAACAAACATATGATTATTTATTAGAACAATTAGAACATGTACATGTAATTGAAGGCAATCATCATAGCAAGATACTTCAAAAATGGAAACCAAGCTCTAAATTGCATCTAATAACATGATGCACTTTTACTAATGTACCTTCTGTCTGGTTGACTGACTTAAATGCCAAGCCTGTCTCCTGCCACCATACAGGACAATTTTCTGGTTTATACCAGTTTCTCCGACTATCTTTGTCTACACAAAAAGAAATAATCAATAATTTCATAACTGACCAATAAGAAAGCAAGCTAAAACTGGCAAATTCAAATTTAAGTAGTGGGCACTGAGAACTCAATTATTCATACAAGATGTTTTGATATAGAGTTGTTTATGTAGCATTGATACAAGTTGTTTATGTAGCATTGATACAAGTTGTTTATGTAGCATTGATACAAGTTGTTTATGTAGCATTGATACAAGTTGTTTATGTAGCATTGATACAAGTTGTTTATGTAACATTGATACAAGTTGTTTATGTAGCATTGATACAAGTTGTTTATGTAGCATTGATACAAGTTGTTTATGTAGCATTGATACAAGTTGTTTATGTAGCATTGATACACCCTGTTTATGTAGCATTGATACACGTTGTTTATGTAGCATTGATACAAGTTGTTTATGTAGCATTGATACAAGTTGTTTATGTAGCATTGATACAAGTTGTTTATGTAGCATTGATACAAGTTGTTTATGTAGCATTGATACAAGTTGTTTATGTAGCATTGATACAAGTTGTTTATGTAGCATTGATACACGTTGTTTATGTAACATTGATACAAGTTGTTTATGTAGCATTGATACAAGTTGTTTAAATAGCATTGATACAAGTTGTTTATGCAGCATTGATACAAGTTGTTTATGTAGCATTGATACAAGTTGTTTATGTAGCATTGATACAAGTTGTTTATGTAGCATTGATACAAGTTGTTTATGTAGCATTGATACACGTTGTTTATGTAGCATTGATACAAGTTGTTTATGTAACATTGATACAAGTTGTTTATGTAGCATTGATACAAGTTGTTTATGTAGCATTGATACAAGTTGTTTATGTAGCATTGATACAAGTTGTTTATGTAGCATTGATACACGTTGTTTATGTAACATTGATACAAGTTGTTTATGTAGCATTGATACAAGTTGTTTAAATAGCATTGATACAAGTTGTTTATGTAGCATTGATACAAGTTGTTTATGTAGCATTGATACAAGTTGTTTATGTAGCATTGATACAAGTTGTTTATGTAGCATTGATACAAGTTGTTTATGTAGCATTGATACAAGTTGTTTATGTAGCATTGATACAAGTTGTTTATGTAGCATTTATACAAGTTGTTTATGTAGCATTGATACAAGTTGTGTATATAGCATTGATACAAGTTGTTTATGTAGCATTGATACAAGTTGTTTATGTAGCATTGATACACGTTGTTTATGTAGCATTGATACACGTTGTTTATGTAGCATTGATACAAGTTGTTTATGTAGCATTGATACAAGTTGTTTATGTAGCATTGATACAAGTTGTTTATGTAGCATTGATACAAGTTGTTTATGTAGCATTGATACAAGTTGTTTATGTAGCATTGATACAAGTTGTTTATGTAGCATTGATACACGTTGTTTATGTAACATTGATACAAGTTGTTTATGTAGCATTGATACAAGTTGTTTATGTAGCATTGATACAAGTTGTTTATGTAGCATTGATACAAGTTGTTTATGTAGCATTGATACAAGTTGTTTATGTAGCATTGATACAAGTTGTTTATGTAGCATTGATACAAGTTGTTTATGTAGCATTGATAGAAGTTGTTTATGTAGCATTGATACAAGTTGTTTATGTAGCATTGATACAAGTTGTTTATGTAGCATTGATACACGTTGTTTATGTAGCATTGATACAAGTTGTTTATGTAGCATTGATATAAGTAACATTAAGAGGGAAATAAATATACTTATAAAACGTTAAAAAATACATAAAAATGTATAAGAATACGTCAAAAATGAAAGAGTTTTTTATTTCATCCATATTTTCTGATGTAAATTTATATGCATTTGTCCATAGTTTATGCTTGCTGCTTGTTCAGCTGTTGAAATTTGGAAAAGTCCAAACCGTTGATGGTTTTTATTATTCATTAAAATGTAAAGAAATTCTCACTTGATATGGCATCTGGTGGTGCTGCTGCATTTGAAATCAATGCCCTCATAATTCCAACATCCATATCCTACACATGGGTATACAAAAGGGTATTGACACCAGTCTCATCTGAAACCTATTCTGCTATATGCAGGTTAGCAGTGCCTATTGTAATACAAAAAAATCTTATACATACAATAAATATTTCGAGTTATCGTTAAAAAAATATGTTTTATGCATTTTTTCATAACACTTCATTGAATATATAACATTCTTGCTTTAATGATAACAATTTTTGTTTCTTTTCATTGTATGCAACTTGGCTTTTTTTTTTGGAAATCCCTTTAAGGCTTAATAAATTTAGGGGTTTTCCATTCCAATTATTTAAGGAATTAATATATTCAATACAAGCATGGACATATCAAAGAGAACAACAAAATTAACATTGGGTTAGGAACCTTCTTAACATATTTTTTTTACATGTCTCTCATAATCTCCCAATTTAATATCTTCTATGTGTAAGCGAGCTCATGATCATGTTTCATGAAATGTTCGCAGCAGTTAATCACAGTTGTTGTCTTGTTGAGGACATGAATACTACACACCTCAAACTTAATGGGAGGTATGAGAAATTGTCAGAGCTTTGAGCTTTAACACATTCAAACACTAAGTAAATTTAATTCATCCTTTGACATTGGACATTTTATGTTGCCAAAAGAGGCATTATCATTTTGAGAAATGGTTTAAATCATTTATTTCAGCAAGATGAAAGAAGAATACAGTTTTTTCATTTGACCTTTTCTTAAATGGTAATTTTATTGAATACTTTTTTTATAATCTAGATATTTTTCTATTAGTCCATTCACTAACCAGTTAACTGGAGAAAAGCCTCTTTGTATAGGTTTTGTACCTCCTGCTTGTCTGTAAATTTTCTTTTCATTTCATCAGATCCTGTAAATGAAAAAGATAAAAAATGAAAGCTCAATTGGAGCTACATGTATTTAAATAGAAGTCCAAAATATCCATCAATTTTTTTTGACATTTAAAAGATGATAAAGTATATACTGTTTTCTACCATTCTCGACATTTTTGATCAGGAAATTTAAATTTTGGAATTGTTATTACCAATATGATTGATAAATTTCTGCATTAATTTACCATTAAGTTTTATGACGACATCCTTTGCTTTAGGGGTTGTGTTGTACAAGCGCCATTGACAGCAAGCAATGGCCGATTCATTTTTCCTCTTTGTAAGCTGAAAAGTAAAGGGGAAAACAAATTTTCTATCTCTTTGCTTGGGATTAAACAAACCGCTCCTCTCTCATTAGTTAACTTTTAGATTCGCTGGTTGAAAATCAAAATTTAATTAAGAAGAGAAATTACAGAAGGATAATCTACATATATACATAGTTAGAAGGCTGTTGAGAAGAATCAGTTACAAACTAGACAATAAATGCATTTTCCTTTATTCAATAATATTTTGGGTAGACAAATAGGACAAATTTCTTTGTTTGAGCAATAAGTAAGTTGAAATAAATAACTCTTTTAGAAAAAGGATAAAAATATTTATTAAAAAAGTTAAA
This sequence comes from Bathymodiolus septemdierum, assembly GCA_963383655.1. NCBI lineage: Eukaryota > Metazoa > Mollusca > Bivalvia > Mytilida > Modiolidae > Bathymodiolus > Bathymodiolus septemdierum. Next base: position 84,001,811 of record OY726523.1, read on the forward strand.
TTCAAGTTCAGAAGGTGAACGATCTTTGTGAAAAGTTCAGTAGAAATCCAATACACCATATGTAGGAGGACAGTCAGAGATGTAACTTATCATTCTTGCCCCCCAAAAAAATTAGAAAATAAAAATATTCGTCTGATATCAAAGAATCCTCTTCATTCAAATTGTTCTTGGGCAAGAATGACAAGTTACTGCAATCTTCATTTTAAATGGTATGGGGTCTCTGAAATAACACTTCATAGCCAATTATTACAGGAAAATATTAATTCATTGTAATAAGTTATTCTGTTATATGTATTAAATGATTACTCTTAAGTAGAAACAAAACTATTCATATCTCATTCTAAGCATTCCACCATGTTAAGACAGTGGCAGAGAAGTATTTTTATATGGTTGTAGGTGATACTTTTGAAAGGGATAACAGACATGTTATTCCAATTTACCAAAAATAACAGAAATTTTACCCTGTAATAACAAATGCCTGAAATTTTCTGTAAATAACTATAGAGTTACATCCCTGACAGGAGGAGCTGCACTTACAAGATTCATACATTATTGTCATACAATTATATCTCGACATCAAATTATCTCCCCATAAGTATGTCAACCAGATTTATTTTCCTTCATGCACATCATCAGACGGTGGGCTACCTTTGTGTAAAGTTTGGTAGATATCCAATAGTCCTACTCCTTAAGAAAGGTCTATTTATTTAGACATCTAAAATAAAACATTCCTTTAGTCATGGGTGATTTCTTTTATTTTTTCAAAAGAGGCTTACCAGCATTGACCATTACATTGGAAACAAGAGCAATACAGATAACTCCAGATCCTGGATATTTGTCATTAAATGCATTAACCTGAAAAAAAAATTGATTCAAACATTCAGTAATTGTAATTCAATGACATACAAATACAACATGGAACTTGGGTCTCTGATACTTATTTTATTAGGTACTGCAAAATATCAGGTGAGCCTCAGACAACACCCCTACTCATTTGCATACACCTTCACCTGTTATTTACATGGTAAAAATCAACGCAAATCATTTCCTTATTCTTTATATCATAATCTTTGGAAAGAACACCATTTTGAATGTATTTCATCTTGAAAAAGAAAGGCAAACAATAAACAGTTTAAGGAATGGTGTTATGTTCCCGTGAAAAGAACGGCACGAAGAAAATAAATGAAATGCAGTCCTTGGCAATGCCTAATAATTCTATGTACCATGAATAAAAGCATTAAACGTACATGTATGTCGGTTTATAAAACCCAGGGGTTTCAAAGTGGGCCGGTACCCGGTACTTTTACCCGTCTGAGATCGTGTATAGTACCGGTGTCCTATAATTATTAGCTACCATAATTATTAGCTATTTTTTGACGTTCGGAACTAGATTTTCGTAAACCACAAAGGTGTTCCAAATGATAGCCATGAAAATTAGCTACCTTAATAATACATTAAAAGTACTATGCCAGTTATTCCCCTTTTACCATGTTTTGACAGATTCTTGGTAATTAGTATTTTTGAACGAAAAAAGGGGGGTGGATGTAGCCGAGGAAATCTATTTAATTAGATAGATTTATCCAAGAAATGGATAGCAAACTCCTATTTATTCATTTACACCAAGGATTTATATATATATATATATATAAATCCTTGTTTACATGGAGCAAAATCTGGATGAAAATAAGTTATTTCGATATAAAATATATGATTGATTGATTGATTGATTGATTGATTGATTGGTTGGTGTTTAACGTCCAGCGAGCAATTTTTCAGCCATATTCAGGACGAGAACATTTAAAAATTTAAACGCCACGGGACTCGAAACAAGGAAAGGTGTATGGGTAGGGACGAATAATTTAGCCAGTGCAACAGGTCTCATCATGAGCATACTGGGTTCTTTAACGTGCGAAGAGGATGGCAATCTCTCAACACGGGACCTCGGTTTTATTTACGTATCGACCGAAGGACGGATTGGTTGTGAATTTATACATCCCGCACAACCGACGGACGCCCCTTCAAGCCGAAGAAGCTGTCGGTCCCATTTCTATACACCGGGGTTCCCGCGGTGTTATATATATATATATAATATAAATAAATTCAAGTCTAATAATATTTTTAAAAAATTATATATTTATAGTGACATGAATAAGTTTCTATATATCAATCACCATATTATTTATTTGTACATAATGCATTTTCTGCTTTGCATATATACAAAAATGTGTATATCTATTCCATTTATATGTGTATTATCATAATGTGTAATATTGAATTAATTAATAAACTATGTTTATACTATATCTATTCCAAAGAAATAAGACGCTTAGTTATAACAAGCAATAACGCTCCTGTGGTGAAATAGTTACGAGTACTCGCATCATGTGCGGTAGATCGTGGTTTCGATCAACGATCTGATCAAACCAAAAACTATACAATATATATTGGCACATGGCGTAAAAGAATAAAGGCAAAGACTAGTCAGCATAATTTCTTCATTACATGGGATAGAAGTCATGAAGTTTTCCATGAATATAAGCTACCTTGCATCTGTTCAATGTATGACACAGGTGGCAAAGTGTTATCCATGAAAATAAACTACCTGGCACCATTTAAACATAAGCATAAGCAACAGAAGTTTGCCCATGAAAATTAGCTACCTCTCATTCCTTCGTTTCATGGTCCATGAAAATTAGCTACCTGCCCACGAAAATTAGCTACCTCTCATTCCTTCGTTTCATGGTCCGTGAAAATTAGCTACCTACCCATGAAAATTAGCTACCTCGCATTCCTTCGTTTCATGGACCATGAAAATTAGCTACCTGCCCATGAAAATTAGCTACCTCTCATTCCTTCGTTACATGGTCCATGAAAATTAGCTACCTGCCCATGAAAATTAGCAACCTCGCATTCCTTCGTTTCATGGTCCATGAAAATTAGCTACCTGCCCATGAAAATTAGCTACGTCGCATTCCTTCGTTACATTGGATAGGAGTCATGACGTTTTCCATGAAAATAAGCTACCTTTCATCTGTTCAATGTATGACACAGGTGTCAAAGTGTTATCCATGAAAATAAACTACCTGGCACCATTCAAACATAAACATAAGCATCAGAAGTTTGCCCATGAAAATTAGCTACCTCGCATTCCTTCGTTTCATGGTCCATGAAAATTAGCTACCTTCCCATGAAAATTATCTACCTCGCATTCCTTCGTTTCATGGTCCATGAAAATTAGCTACGTCGCATTCCTTCGTTTCATGGTCCATGAAAATTAGCTACCTGCCCATGAAAATTAGCTACCTCGCATTCCTTCGTTACATTGGATAGGAGTCATGACGTTTTCCATGAAAATAAGCTACCTTACATCTGTTCAATGTATGACACAGGTGTCAAAGTGTTATCCATGAAAATAAACTACCTGGCACCATTTAAACATAAGCATAAGCAACAGCAGTTTGCCCATGAAAATTAGCTACTTCGCATTCCTTCGTTACATTGGATAGGAGTCATGACGTTTTCCATGAAAATAAGCTCCCTTACATCTGTTCAATGTATGACACATGTGTCAAAGTGTTATCCATGAAAATAAACTACCTGGCATCATTCAAACATAAACATAAGCATCAGAAATTTGCCCATGAAAATTAGCTACCTCTCATTCCTTCGTTTCATGGTCCATGAAAATTAGCTACCTGCCCATGAAAATTAGCTACCTCGCATTCCTTCGTTGCATTGGATAGAAGTCATGACGTTTTCCATGAAAATAAGCTACCTTACATCTGTTCAATGTATGACACAGGTGTCAAAGTGTTATCCATGAAAATAAACTACCTGGCACCATTTAAACATAAGCATAAGCAACAGCAGTTTGCCCGTGAAAATTAGCTACCTCGCATTCCTTCGTTACATTGGATAGGAGTCATGACGTTTTCCATGAAAATAAGCTCCCTTACATCTGTTCAATGTATGACACATGTGTCAAAGTGTTATACATAAAAATAAACTACCTGACACCATTCAAACATATGCATAAGCAACAGAAGTTTGCCCATGAAAATTAGCTACCTCTCATTCCTTCGTTGCATGGTCCATATACGAACCAACCACATAGCTTTATATATAGATTACACTCGAGATCTGAAATCAAATTATTTAGAAATAGTTTTAATGTATTTTCTGGAACTAATGACCATATTTTAATAAAAGATGCATTTTATGCTCCTGATGTGGTCATCTTTAGGGTTTATACTACCTGGAAATCCGAGAATTCTACTATTGCAGTACACGAGAACTGTATGGGAAATATCTTTAAAAATATTTCCTAAAACATTTTTCAAGTTTAAAGTCTTCCCAAAACTGCTCAGATTTGAACAAAATGAATGAAACCTTTATATTTTCCTCTCTTTTAAGGTTGTATTTGTTAAAACAGTGATGTCATTGCACAACATAGTTTTAGTACAGGATTCTATGTAAAATACCTTTGAAAATAAATCAAATATGGATCTCTTGCTTTTCTTAATTGTTCATTGAATGGTCATCTTTCTATACTTCACCTTTTTTGTAACAGATAAGAAAAAGTCTTATAACACGAAATAACGGAAATGTTTTCAGGCTAGAACGCAAATGTTAGCCACAGTAACAATTACAAGCTACTTACTATACTAGCATTTAAAAAAATGATGTAGCTCAAAAATGGGTTATTTCGCCCCATATTGGGTAGGACCTCATCGCTTTCATAATCCTGGATCCACACTATGTTATAGGAGCAATAAATTGACAGTTGCTTGGTATGTTACATACCTTTTGATGGTTGGTTGGTTTTTGGTGTTTAACTCCACTTTCAGCAATATTTCAGCGATATCATGGCGACCAGTTTTAGTGGTGGAAGAAGCCAGAGTACCCTGAAAGAACCACCGACCATGAGAAAGTAACTATATAACTTTTGACCAGACTGCTTACTGAATTGAAAGTGCTTGGATTGAAGAAATTTATTTATAAATCAACATATATTTTTTGAAAATATATACATATACATGTACATAATCTTTTGTTTATGTTTCAGGTCCAGTGTGAATCTTGTCGTTGGTGGCAGCATTTCCAGTGTACCACCATTCAGAAAACATCCAACGAAGTAAACCAGGAAGACTATCGCTTCATTTGTGACATTTGTTCATTTAAATGATGTACACAAAGGATTGTGTGAGATGTCATTATTTGGTGTGCATGGTCATCATCAACTCGTGTGAGATATTGTCGTCACTTTGCGTCTGTCATCTATAAACGCTTGCATTTAAACTTCTCTGAAACCACTTGGTCAATTGGAATTTGGGAGGAATATGAAATTTACTGCTGGATTTTTTAAATAGATTTGACTTAGTTTTTTGTAGTTTCCGAGATAAAAGTAGTTGAATGAAACCAAATTTGTAGGTAGTTTTTATTCATTAAATTCCTTTGAAAACTTCCTGTCCTAATTATACATACCGGTATCTCCAACCAAATCAAATATAAATTTGCTTGCTTTAAGGTCGATTTAGAAATTTGTTTCCCCTACAAATTGCAGTCTTTTCCATTTAAATCATGTGACAAATTCCTTTTTTGAAGGTTCCCCGCTGATTTGTTGTAACATTTACTGTTGGAGAGATGTGACAGAATCAAAAATCATATATTTATTTGTTAAATTCGAAGTTTATAAAATATTTTTTTAACAAAATCTATACTTTATTGAACATAAACTGTATAAGTGACCAGGTGAGTAATTCAGGCTCAGATAAAATGACCCGCTAATTAAGAAATAAATCATGGAAGCCAGAATGTGTTTTGAGTTTTAACATGGATTGTTGGATATTAGTATTTTATCCCGAGCCAGAGGCGAGGGATAAAATTTACTAATATCCGCCAACCCATGTTAAAACTCAAAACACATTCATGCTTCCATGATTTATTTCGATTCTGATATGTCTAAGATTGCAAATACGGTAGTATACTTTGATTGGAAGACGGTAATTTATATTTACGTTTGCGGAAAGTGTCGCACACCATTTATGCTGCCAATGGAAAAGTCAGTCATATTCACCGGCACATGTGTGAACGAGATTATACCATCGATAAATCGCTCGTTTGTCTACAAAGCGTAAGAAGGAGTCGTGTTAGAATTTGTGTTGTACTCTGGTATTCATCAAAGCTTTTGAGCAGACGTTGTCTGTAAACTTTTCACATTTTAATCTTCTGCTCTGAAACCCCTTAGCTCAATGAACTGAAGCTTAATAGGAAGCATCTATGCATGGTTCTCTATACAATTTTTCATTTCGTCATGATCCATTAACAAAGATGGCCACCATAGGCAATTCTTATTGCTGATTGGTTGATTTCTAAAAAATCGTCACCTCTGAAATCGAATAACCATAGGCAGTTATTGTTTCTGGTTGGTCAATTTCTAAAAATCTTTGAAACCGCTTGGCCAAATGAATTGAAACTTGGTAGGAAGCATATATGGAAGGTCCTCTACAAAGATTGTTCATTTCGGCTCAATTCGTAGCAAACATGGCCGCCACAGGCAGTTCTTGATGCTGATTGGTCGATTCCTAAAAAAATCTTCTCCTCTGAAACCGCTTGACCAAATGAACCTAATTTGGTAGGAAGCATCTATGAAAGGCCCTCTGTAAAGATTGCTCATTTAGTCCTGATTCCTTTGCAAGCATGGTCGGCACAGGCAATTCTTGTTGCTGATTGGTCGATTCCTAAAACATCTTCTAATCTGAAATTGTTTGGCCAAATGAACCGAAACGTGGTAGGTAGCATCTCTGGAAGGCCCTCTATAAAGATTGTTCATTTGGGATCCGTTAACAAACATGGCCAGCACAGGCAATTCGTGTTGCTGATTGGTAGATTCCCTAAAAATCTTCTACTCCGAAACCGCTTGGCCAAATGAACCGAAACGTGGTAGGTAGCATCTATGGAAGGCCCTCTATAAAGATTGCTCATTTTGGATCTGTTAACAAACATGGCCAGCACAGGCAATTCGTGTTGCTGATTGGTCGATTCATAAAAAATCTTCTCAACCTACTGAGCCTCTAGTCTATATATTGCATTGTATTATATGTATGCTAATGTTCCACCATGCCTGTCTGAGTTTTTCAATAAAATCTTTAAGAAATAACTTGTGTTAAGATACTTTGTGTGTGAGATATTATCATGTATATATGGCTGTTATTTAATTATTAAATTGACAAGTATGTGTGATACAAGTATCTGTACTTACAAGACATACCAGCATGATGCAAAATATTTATTTGAGCTATATTCAATGACATTACAGACATTTTCATGTGTTGTACCAGCGTCTGGCAATCTACTTTCTAAAGGTTGAGTACATCATCCAAGTGATGAACAGTGCAGTGAAAGATAAATGAGGTGTAGGCAGCTCTTTAAACCTCTCTCCCATCAAGGCCCAGATTCAATACAAACGCAAACCTCTAAACATTTATTGATAAAGAATAGAGATACATGTACATACAAAATTAGGATGCAGGCACCCTAAAGTACTACTGTTATTCCAAGATGTATACATTTGTAGGCCCTTCTGAAGTTATATCCTCAAAACAGAAAAAAAAAAAAAAATTAGATATTAATCTGTTATCAAAAACAAACCAATCAAAAATATAAAAAAGAAAGACAAAAACCCAACATGAATGCACCTTTTATCAATCTGACTTAGTTCTGTACACATAATTTGCATAAGGGATACAGGTAGCTAATTTACCTGGAAATTTTACATACATTTTGTATCTATCATATTAAACAATGAGTGTATCTTGTTTTCAAAGAAAACATTCAGATAGCTACATTGCTAAAAAGAGGTAATAAAAACATAGATATCAAATTTAGTGCACATGAACGTTTCTGGAATAACCTTCATCAGGTAGCTCAAGATCAAAAGAGTGGAAAGCCAAATAATTTAATAGTTTTGGGAGCACACAATCTATGGGTATTGATGTTATGTAGGAGTTTCTTTTACACCTGGTAGAGATATTGGGAGTGCTGTTTTTATGATGTGGGTTTTGGTGCAGTCGGGCATGCTGTCTTGTGATTCTACGGTGAATACGGACTGACACTGTTGGGAATGTTGGATTTTTGCTTTGTGTCAGCTGTGCTCTGTCCATCGCTCCTCATTGGTGTGACATCTGTTTTGTCTGTACCTAAGGATTTTATATATAACAGCTTCTTTCATCACGTATTGCTTAAGATTTTGACCAAGATATATTTTTTCTGGTAACTGATTCATGTCGAGCGACGCCGAGAAACTTACACTATAACCGCGGACGTCTAAAACGCTTAGAACGATGTCTGTTTCTGCTCTTTTTAGACAATTTGCCAGTTGTTTTTTTTATAACGATAAGACGTTGCAGAATAAACACAATATACGTACATTGTCGGGGAAATATAAAAACTGTACGTAACAGCTTTAGTGAGCGATTGTTTTTTAACGCCAATTCAGCAATTTTATAGCTATATCATGGCGAGACCAAGTTAATGAGATGATGATGATGTCCGCTTTTTTCTAGACCAACACGCTTAGTTTTTTTTTTAGTGTTAGCTAACGGAAACAACAGTCCGCGGATATACATGTCGCTCCACTCTGACACATTATCCTGATTCCGAAGCAACCAGTCTTTGCTCTTTCTCCTTAATTCTGCGTGCTTAACATTATAAGCAACAAATACCAGTTGGTAATATTTGTTTTGAAATATGAATTTGTTTATATACATGTACTCAAATAGTCGCTTTTTATGTGTCTTCTGCCGAAGGATTGTGAAAGCGCGAAAAGTTGACCGTGCGTTGCGCAATGTATTTTGTATTGTTACGTTATCTATTGTCATTTATGTAGACAACAGGGGCTGATCCAGGGGGGTGCGCATTCGCCTCCCCCCCCTAAAATTTGAAAAAATAAGATTTTTTGGCATAAAATAGTGATTTTTCACACGAAATACCCCAAAATTGTTCGCGCCTCCCTCCGCTCGGCGCAATTTTTTAAAATGTGCCCCCCTTACTTGAAATCCTGGATCCGCCCCTGGAAAATATATGTATTCGCTGAGAAACAGACCAGAAATGTTCACCAAAGACTCTCATCGGTAGTGTAATCGTTAGCGTGCTCGCCTCGAATGCGGTAGATCGTGGGTTCGAGTCCCTGTCGGGTCAAGCCATGTTCTGTACACATATTTTGCCATCTTCCACATTCTGTTGGAAATTTATGATTTAGGGTTCTATTTTTACAAAATCCAAATAAGAAATTGTCATCAAGAGTGTGCAAATAGTTTCAGTTTCGAATTGAAATTAATCGAATAGCTACCAATTCTTTAATATTGTAATAAATAAAGTTCCCAACTTTCGTTCTTAAATATATATGGAACATAATTTTATTTATATCTTGAATTCAGAAGATAGTGTCAATAAGTAAGTAAATGAGCTAATTTCTTTATTTCAAGAGGGTAACACTGTTAGCAATAATAAAAGTGTGATTAATAATTATCATATATGATCTTATTAAGTTAAAGAATAATTTGCATAGTTTGAACATCACATAAATATTAAATTCTACCATATATAGTCCACCAATCTATTTTTTAATAGCTGTAAAAATGGTACATCGCAATGGTAAATTGAAAAAAGATAGTTTGTAACTTAATCACATGCTATACAGCCATACAGGCAGCATTTTGTTTTTCAACTATGAACACCACTAATATCTATTGTTTATTTTATTTTATATTGTGTACAGATCCAGGGGGCGGATCCAGGATTTCAAGTTAGGGGGGCGCACTTAAAAAAAATGCGCCGAGCGGATGGAGGCACGAAAATTGTTGGGGTATTTCGTGTGAAAAATCACGATTTTACGCCAAAAAAATTATATTTTTTCCAATTTTAGGGGGGCGTCCCCCCCCCCCCCCCCGGATCCCACTTGAGATCTATATGTCTCTTGGTCAATCAGTAACTCTTTTCCTGTTTATGTACATGCAGTTTTTTATTTTGTCTCTCCATTGGAAATACACAATCTGTATTTTGGTAAACATAATAAGGGAGACAAATCCTATAAGTTTATGCTACATGTAGCTAATTTTCACAGGTAGCTAATTATTATGCTCCGCCGTATGAAAATTAGCTACCGGAAATTTGAGGTAGCTAATTTTCATGGGTAGCTAAAAATTTTACGACACCGGAAGAAATTACTGAACCCCCCAAAATTAGCGGTGGTGAAAACCAGGTCGATAGGCTTGTATAATATTTTTCATAAAAAATTAATGATCACGTCAATTGCTGAATTCTCTCATTCAAATCGAACAACTGCGTCACGACCAAGTTGATGGGATATTACCTGTTTTATAAATAACTACCTTAGAATCGTAAATAGCAGTTTTCGCATGCGGTAAATAGATATGTTTTCGCCCCAATATCTTTTCATCCTTGTGTAAAACTCGGACCGGAACAAAGCTGACATCATTTCAAAATAAAAAAAAATTACCGATTACAAATGATGTACAAACACAATTTAGTGTAATCTTCAGTAATGTAAGTATGATCATTATGTATTATGAATATATGACTACACAATATTTTATGCGATTTGTTTTATCCATTTAAAACCCAGGTTCGAATCATTCTGGGGCGTACTGTCTTGTTGCTTAACTCCGTCCATATTGCTTAACTTCCGGTATCCAAAAATAAAAACCTATGGTTAATTTATTTACATATTTTGACGGGGCCCTACCGCGGTTGTTCACGGAAATGAAAGTGTGCTGAAACATATTTTTAAAAGGGGGTACAAGGAGATAAGGGATAGAAAATTACTAGAAATCTTGAAAAAGGATTTGACATGGCTCAAATACGAAATACATTGTAATGTCAAAACGCCGGCCCCACTTTTTTTTCCAAAATAATTTAACCTTTGTGATTAAAATATAAGAACTGTCTTCCCGCGAATCGTTTTCGTTCGAACATTTTTTTGCACACAAGTCGTGAAAGTAACAATGTATATATTGTTTTTGTTTAATTATATTTGTATTGATCTATTAAAATTCTAAATTTTATTAAAGATTGATGGTTGCAAATTAAATTTATATGTTTCATTAATTATGACACTTATATGTCTTGATCCGTGCCAATGGTCTTTGATGAGTTTAATTACTGGTAATAAAGTAAAAAAAAACACACAAGCCAAGGTATTGTGAAAAAGAAAAGGACAAAGCCAGCAAAAGAATTTTGAGAAGTTTAAGCTTTGATAACAATGGCTTGGTCAAGCCTAGCTGCGGAACCATAGCTCTTTATGGTCCTTTTGTTTTTTTTTAAGATATGGCGGACTATCTATGAATTATCTTGGCTGAAGTCTGTAAACTGAAATATTCAATAAAGAAATTGGAGGAAAAAAATCCAGGCATTATGCATGGTCTTCACTCTTGGTGAAATCTGAACTCTAAAGTTAATGGGATTTTTCTTTCAAAAACACTTAATGTTTTGCAGTTGCTGAAGTACATTTTTTGGTCCACAAAATGCTAGATTTCAGGATCTTCCGTTCCCCTGGACCTCTTACGACCCTCAGCCTAATTTTGTAGGTACCTCCTAAAATTTAAGAAATAACCTCCTATTATGAAAAGCTTTGAAACCCCTGAAAACCCTTTATCAAATGTTCTTATTTGTATACTTTATCAGTCATGTTAGTAGCAATACAAGTTGCAATTGGGTGGCAGGTATACTTTATATATGTCAAGTGGTTTTGGGGATTTTGTGTCATGAATATTTACACCATATCCCTACTTTTTTTTATTATACTATCATCATGATAAAAAATGTCAAGAAAGACAATTCAAATTCTGTTAAAATCAATATATAACTGCTGATAACATAGAGTATTGCTCAGCAATATTTAAAATCTATTCACATCCATTCCATCACCAAAGCAAAGCAGCATTTCCATCACCAAATAAATGAACAAATAAATATACCCATATACATATAATTAGAGATAAAAGTCACAGATCAGAGATATTTCAAGTCTTCTGGCAAAATATTTATTATGCCCATGATACATGTACATACACAAAAGGTTTGTCAAGTGACATAATAAATTTATCAATCTTTATACTTAATATAGCCATTTATACTGCATTACCAGATGACATAAATCAACTCTGAGCTGCTGAAAATAAATATCATTATCATGATTATATTTCAATTTAAAATCTTTAAATAATTTGTAGTAAAGGTAAGGTGCAGTTGAATTTTATATAGTAGGTTCATAAAAATATCTATATACAATGGAACCTACCTAATTAGACACACAAGTTTATGACATCCTAAAACATACGACTAAACATTCCTGTCCAAAAATTGGAATTTTGGATATTATTATTTTCTAATCTTTATTCGAATACATACTTGCAAAGATAAAACTATTCAAAACATTTTTTTAAAAATTAATCAAACAACAATGAGGTGTTTCTATTTCTATTATTTTAACTGGGCTTTTCTTGCCTTCTACGTTTTGCAAAATTGATTGTGGGTTTCACCAGTATCCATTAAATAGGTTCCACCTTATATGTATAATAAATAGAATCTGTATAGTGTAGGCTTGAAGACAAGAGATACATTAAAACTGAAACATATACACACCCTTAACAGATCTGAGAAGTAAATGAACTAGTTATATGAGAAATTTAATTAATGAAAATACTTATCCTGCATGGGAACTATCTAAATTAAAAAAAAATCATAAGCATCATAATTAGATACATTACAAATATTTAAAGGATAATATATTTCAATAAAAACATTTAAGATGCAACAGATCTATACATACTTCCAATGAGATTTTACAATAATCACCTGAACATGACAGATAAACAAATTATATCATTTGTTAGCATGTCCATTTGTGGTAATATCCATTCTTATTCATGCAAAATTGAACTTCACATTCTTTGATGAAATCTTTAATGAAAGTAGAAATTACACAATTTTAATCTCTTAAATAGGCACCCCTATTTATTTGTAACTTACCTTTTTTTCAAGAGACTTCCATGCTTGAATCTGACCTGCCATTCTTAGAACCTGAAATACCCACATACAAAAATCAGCATCAAACAACTTCAACAGCCACCAGGTGATTATATATATATATATATATATATATATATTTCCAATATTTTAAGACATTTAAAAAATTGCTGAATGGTTTGTTATTGACTTTGGTATGTAGAAACTGCTATTGTCAACTCATCAAGTGCACTGATTACTTTAAAAAAAACACACAATTTTTCCGTGCCTAATTTTGTAAAAGTTTTACTGGGCCTATTACATTGTACATTTCCTCAATTCTGCAGACCCTACAGAAAAATTGTCGCCTTCAGGCACTTGAACCCATTTTCAAACCCTGGGTGTTGCATATACAGATAAAGTGGTTCCTGTTCTCATACATAGGATTGGTGAGAAGAGACCATGATGTTGTATAGACATAGAGTGGTCCCTGGTCTCATTCATAAAATTGGTGAGAAGAGACCATGGTGTTGTATAGACAGATAGAGTGGTCCCTGGTCTCACGAATATAAATGGTGAGAAGAGACCATGGTGTTGTATAGACAGAGTGGTCCCTGTTCTCATATATGGGATTGGTGAGAAGAGACCATGATGTTGTATAGACAGATAGAGTGGTCCATGGTCTCATGAATAGAGTTGATGAGAAGAGACCATGGTGTTGTATAGACAGATAGAGTGGTCCCTGGTCTCATGTATGGGATTGGTGAGAAGAGACCATGATGTTGTATAGACAGATAGAGTGGTCCATGGTCTCATGAATAGAGTTGGTGAGAAGAGACCATGGTGTTGTATAGACAGATAGAGTGGTCCATGGTCTCATGAATAGAGTTGGTGAGAAGAGACCATGGTGTTGTAGACAGATAGAGTGGCCCATGTTCTCATGTATGGGATTGGTGAGAAGAGACCATGATGTTGTATAGAGAGATAGAGTGGTTCCTGGTCTCATGCATATAATTGGTGAGAAGAGACCATGATGTTGCATAGAGAGATAGAGTGGTTCCTGGTCTCATGCATAGAATTGGTGAGAAGAGACCATGGTGTTGTATAGACAGATAGAGTGGTCCCTGGTCTCATGCATGGAATTAGTGAGAAGAGATCACGGTGTTGTATAGACAGATAGAGTGGTCCCTGTTCTCATGTATGGGATTGGTGAGAAGAGACCATGGTGTTGTATAGACAGATAGAGTGGTCCCTGTTCTCATGTATGGGATTGGTGAGAAGAGACCATGATGTTGTATAGACAGATAGAGTGGTCCATGGTCTCATGAATAGTTGGTGAGAAGGGACCATGGTGTTGGATAGACAGATAAAGTGGTCCATGATCTCATATATGGAATTGGTGAGAAGAGACCACGGTGTAGTATACACAGATAGAGTGCTCACTGGTCTTGTGTATAACACTGATGAGAAGAGGCCATGGTGGTCTCATGCACTGAATTGGTGAGAAGAAACCATGGTGATGTATAGACAGAGAGAGTGGTCCATGGCTTTATGTGTGGACAATGTGGAAAGAGACCATGATGTATAAACAGATAGAGTGGTTCCTGATCTCATGTATGGAATTAGTGAGAAGAGATCATGGTGTTTTATAGACAGATAAAGTGGTCCGTGGTCTCATGTATGGAATTGTTGATAAGAGACCATTGTGGTGTATAGACAGATAGAGTGGTCCCTGGTCTCATGTATAAAATGGTTGATAAGAGACCATGATGTTGTATAGAGATAGAGTGATCTCTGGTCTCATGTATGGAATTAGTGAGAAGAGACCATGATGTTGTATAGACAGATAGTGGTCCATGGTCTCATGTATGGAATTTTTAAGAGACCATGATGTTGTAGACATATAGAGTGTTCCCTGGTCTCATGTAAGGAATTGGTGAGAAGAGACCACGATGTTGTATAGACAGATTGAAAAGAGAATAATTTAAGGGATAAATATACCTCCTACAGCTATTCATCTCTATACTGTAGGGTTGGCATGTATGAAAATGCACAAAATCGGGCTAAACACAGAGTATATATTACTTACCTACGAGTAAATAAACTGTGAGTTAAACAGTTGAAAATTGTTCTCTTTTCAATTTTGGAACTGGCAAATAAACCCTCAACAAGCAAATCAAATCAAATATTTATCTAAAATTTCAAGATTGGCGGCTTTAAACTTTTAATCAAAGTGAAAGTAGCCTTTATCTGAAAAGTCACATGACAGAAGAGACCACGGTCACATTGCCATTTTGACAGGATAAATATACCTCAAATTTCACACAATTTCCGCTTAATGACAAGGGAGGTAATAAGAGGATGAAAACAAATTAAAAAAAAATGTCCCTTCCGAGTCTTCGATAATTTAAACGACCAAAAATTAGTCACTGACTAGAAAATGATTTAAAGTAAGACTGCCTTAAAATTAAAGTAATTCAGTTGATCATCTAAAGAGCATATATTACACAAAGTAAAGAATCAGTCGATTCTAGACTTAAGTTAATTTTCAGAACAATACAATACAATACAATATTTTATTCCTATTAAGGTCCCTCAAGGGGCAATAACAAATATACATTCATAATTATATCAACAGTTACAACAATACAGAATGGAGATATATGTTTTTAAACAAGACAATTCTAACTATTTAAATGATATATGCTACAAAAAATATATAAATAAATAAATAGGCCGTGTTCGGCAGCACGACCCGATGAGAGGCAATGAGTAATGTATAGTTGCAGAGTATCATATGGTTGAAGAATGGACTACGTGAATGCGATTACTTAGCTGGAGGAGACACCAGGGGACGATGCTTAAGAATTGTGTTTTGATTCTCCCCGTGTCTGATTCAGCAAAGCAAGCGGTTCAAGTAGTAAAACATCATGTGCTTGATGAAAGGACTGTGATTACTTAGCTGGAGGAGACACCAGGGGACGGTGCTTAAGAATCGCATTTCGATTCTCCCCGAGTCTGATCCCGGAAAGCAAGCAGTTCAAGTAATACACTAAAATGGGAATAAATAGATGTATCGTTTATCTGCAACAGACACCAAGGGACAGTGCTTCAGGAAATGTATTGCATCTACGAAGATTAGCAATGAGCATTCCTTCTCGTGTCTAGTGCAGACAAACAATAATATATTTTAGACATTAATATGTAGATTTTGTTAATAAAATTGAAGCAGTGCTATTCAGTTAATTAAATTATCTGCAGTATTTATAAATAAAGTGACACAACTCTTTTAAGATTGATACATCTTCACAGGTCATTAACCAGTAATATTTTTCTCGAGGATTTAATTGTAGAAAATTGTTACACGATTGAGAACAAGCAGCACGTGCTTTAGGTGCTTCTTTTGTGAGTTTTTTTATAGGACGACCGTGGGAGGTTTGTTTTGTATTTTGTATTTTTTTTTTGTAAACCTGCATTTCCGAAAAAAAATCCCAATGCATAATGACAAAGATGTACAAGAAGTTGAAGAACATGATCTAAATTCTGATATATCACAGGAGTCGGAAGTTCTATCAATAATAAGGTATATTATATGAAATTTTAAAATATTCCAGTATTTTCCAGAATTGTAACTTGTGACAATAATTCTAGAACATAAATTGTATACCAGAAATGGCAGAATTGTACAATTCCATACCTGTTAACCTCTGGGAACTGCTAGGGGGGAGATCTCCCCCTACCAACTCTTCTAAGGGGGAGATTTTTTGCGTCGCCTTTAAACGCACAAAATTGTACCTTGTAGTTGCATACATGTGATAGTGTTGAGCTATGCTACATGTACAACTGGAGATTTTTTATCGACGTATTTGATGCATGTTTTTATTGTTAATTGATGTTTTCCTTTTGTTTGTTTCAGTATTGAACCAACTGCATCCCATTTCAATATATATTGTTTACATTTCTGTCTTATTAGTACTGTTTCATATGATGAATGAAGGATACAAACTTTATTTATAATTTATTCATAATCATTCATAATCATAAGGTTATAACAAAGCAATAACAATGAAGACAGAATGTTCTGAACAATAAAGTCATAGAGCACTAAAATTAAAAAGTCACATTGCTGCTGGTACGTTGGGTGATAGCATACGTTTCGGCATTTTTGTGGTTTATCAATTCCATCCTGGAACTTAGTCCTTAAATAATACTTTGATCGGCTTTGGTCCCAAACAAGCCATAACAACTCAATCTGAGATTAATTCATTGCACGTTTGATCGAAATAAGAAGCTTTCCTCTGCATCAAAGGTTGTCCGACTCCTGTTTGCACAACGGTTTATAACTATTCTTAATTGCCGCTATCACACTTCTAATCATCTAAACGTGTGTCACAAGCCCACTTCCTTATCCCCAATTAACTGTCAATCAGTGGATAATTGTTGTATAATCATCAACACCTTAATTAATCTCCATGACCCAATTTACCTGTAAAGGTGTTAAACAGATCAATAACCGGATATCATTTAAACACCTTTACCATTCGTATCTCTCTGCGTATTTTGTCAGCGCGGAAGTTCCAAATGGGTAATTCACAGAAATATTGATCGCAAAATATAGGTCAAGATATTATTGTGCCTGATTTTTTTGTTGAGGGGAGATCGTGTGGGAGGAAAAGGTGTGTGCAGGAGATTAATGTCTCCCGCGCAGGAGACCCAGTCCATGCGGGAGATTCCTGCACAAAGGAGGAGGGCTAACAGGTATGCAATTCTGGTAATACCAGAATTTAGATCATGTTCTTGACTTTATTCGATGTACATACATAACAGTATGGTTTTTGGCTTTTTGCACATTTTTTCCCTGCAACCCACTCTCAACAAGGAGTTGATTTGATAAAGAATCAGGTTGTTAGCTTGTTATTTAGAGGAATTATTGTTCTTTCATAGACAAGAACACCACCAAGAGAAAGTCCTGCAGCTGAGAACAGATATAGAGCATGCAGTACACGGTACAGCAGGATGTTCTTACCATTGACTATCATCTAACACTCGAGATGACACCTGAGACTGGAACATTGGACGGTAACACCAGTGTTACCAGTATTGCAGTAGTATACAGAATACCCCTTTATCTGGAAGGAAGAATCAAAATCTTGTTGAAATGGGTATGTTTATGCTAATCTTGCACTCCTGTGGTGCTTTCCATTATGCAGTTCACATCGCATGTGCCAGACTACTTTCAGTTCATCTGCTTCGTTTTTTCTTTCAAACCACTTGAACCGAATGAACTCACAGACAGAACTACAAAATGTATCAGAGGCAATGTGTGAACTTAAAAGACTGGATAAACACTCGCTCCTCACAGTGTCTAAAAGAGTCTAATAAAAGACGTTTAAATACAAGAATATATTTACTTTGCATTTATCATTTATAGTATTCAGTATCTTCAAGGATTACATGCTTAATGAGCACAATATCTGATTTATAAGATAAAAATTTCACACTTTTATGTTCATCCAGATTCAAAGCAGCTACTGCTGAAAGTTTTGGAGAATCAGGGAGACATTCTCAAAAGAGTGAAGAAGATTGAAAAGGTCCTGGAAGGGAATGAAAAATGTGCTGCCAAATGTGAGGAGAAAACCACTGTTCCACTGGGTCTGAGGGTAATAATTTATGAATGATTAAACTTCACATCTTTTTTTACACAATATCATCTTTTCCTTTTTGACTACTGTACTCTAATATCTGAGATCATCAGATTAATGATTTTGAGCTTGACAAATAAGGTAATATTTCATGAATTACCTTATGCCATGCATGGCAAAAGACACTATGTGTCATAAAACATCAGCATATCAGTTTCCATCATTGTTTCTCATATAAATATTGCTATCAACTATGGTGCTCTGATCCCTGTTGTCTAAACTGATAAATACTGTAAGTAAGGCAATACAAAATTAATTCTTAGGTTCTCAGGCCAAATTTTCTGAAAATATGTAAGGGAGGGAGGCATTTTTTTACCTTTTTATTGGTGAACAATTAAATGAAGCATTTTTCACATTGCAGAGAGGCAATTTCATACTATCATGAAGCAGATGAGCGAGGGCCTGAGATTTTATTTGGCCTAAATCATGTAAATGTACTTATAACTTTTCTATATTTAGAACTGTAACGTGTAAACCCTAAGCGGTCAATGGATTCGTACCGACTTAATCGGGATTCCAAATGCTAAAATACACTAATAATTCAAATGTCACATTAACACAATGCAATGTGCACAAGCAAAATGATACCACGAAAATGGCACATATATAATAGATTCGAATTGATAACTTTTTATAACGTATATACACAGTATAGGATTCAGTCTTCTGAACACTATCAAATTGCACACTCAATTTGCTATTAACAATATGACACTTCCTACACCGTCAGGAATCTGCAATTGTATATCAGAATATCACTAATCTAAACGCACACGGCAATCCAATGGAATCAATTACACAAGAAACACAAGATATACTACAATTGCTAAGTACACACTTCCAACAAATATAGTTCCATTTGCACACATGCAAATCACACAAATAACAATAAACACTTTCCTTATACCTTGATATATTTGAATTCCGGAATTACAGAATATTAAAGAATATTCACTATCACATGGAATCACTATTTATATCCAAGGAATAATATATAACACTTACCAAACTCTCTTAGTTAAAACACAAGATGTTGCTAGTCCAACAATGATCAACACACTGACCCTGATACCTGGATTCGATTTCCTTATATACACTGGGCGACGTGGACTAGTCTATTATTTATCTATGTAGGGGTGGCACACGACGATACCACAAAGTACTAAGCATTACTGTTCAAGGGATAACAGGTTATTTTCCGGTTCTCCAAAGAAAGGATGAACATACTGTTTAGGAAACAATAACTTTCCGTATATACAAATAAAAGCTTCTATCCCCACAACATAAATACCCCTGAACGGTAAAGTGGACTGCCTTTTAGTAAAGTAATCTTTTGCGTGAACATAAACATGATGAAGGTAGGAATCAATCAAAACAGAACATTTTATAATCTTTCTCGTATGAATACAAGTATCCATAGGCATTTTCGTCACATTACCCACGCCTCAAATTTCATGCGTCCTCCCATGACTCATTGAATATATCTGAGAAATCATCTATCAAAATGGTCCTCTTTCATACCCAAACTCTATCACAGTGCATACAACGTTCAATTGGACATAAATTACAACAATACAAAGCCTTATCCCGCTTTGCTACTACACAATACCAAATCAACTTTGGTATAAGTTAGCTTCTGACCATATATATCTACAGCTATACTTCTTCTGACCACTAAGTCAGGCACCACTGCATCTGACAATAAAGCCAGGCAACACGACATCTGACAATAAAGTCAGGCACACTTTGAATGTCCATCAAGTCTAAGCTGATGACATCACAAGACACTACCCGTAGACACACAGTCTACCTATATGTCCAAATTCCCATCTTCCATATTACACATTTAGAATATTCTTCTTATGCACAAACACTATCCATGAGATTCCTCATATTGTCCGAACAAAATACACTGAAACGTTTTTTGAATTCCTATATGTCCTACTTCACTAATTCACTTATTACAAATATCTCTATTTCTAACTTTTAGCTTCTTTCCTACTAACTTCTGCAATTTAGAGTGTCACTGCCAAAGAATAAATGTGGGGTCCCTAACAAATTTTGCCCCTGCAGCGGCCCCAAGGAGCCTACTCTTAACGAACTCTACAGAAGGATCTTTAACGTGCTTAGGCTGTGACATTTCCTGAACACGGGACCTTGGGTTATAGTCTCGTCCGAAAGATTCAAAAAGAAAAACACAAAATATCCAATTAACTTCCTGTAATTTATTGGAATAAATAAAATGTTGTCTCATTATTCCTTTACTAAAGGGTTCCAAATGTTCCTTCATGCGGGCACTTTCTTCTCAACTAAGTAAACTTGACACATAGCTAAATTATGTACAAAACCAAATATTTACACAGGTATTTACAAGTATCTACACAAATGACTATGGACAATAATCCTTCATCCAAACGGGCGGACGTCGTGTTCTTCGCCTTTCGTTTGAGTTATCGTCTCTCAGATCTGATTGTTCAAATGGGAAGCTTTCTACAACTAATTCCTGATTTTCACTTTCCATTTGAACTACTTCATCACAGTTCTCTTGAAAAGAATTGAATTGCTCCCTGTCTTCACTTTTCACACATTCACCTGAATCCTCTTCCACAGAGTCGGATGATGTGTTTGGCTTTTGTACGGCACTTGCAAACCCAGAATCACTTTTCCTTGAAATATTTTCCATATATATTGCACTAGCCTGCGTATCTGGCTTGGAATCGAATGCACAAAACTCTGTCTCAAACTATTTTCTAGATGTTCTATTGCCGATGTCAAATTGCCCATTTCACTATTTATATCAGACATTTCCTACTATTAATCTACTACTTACCAGCTATAATGATAAATTTCTCTTCTCAAAACTTTTAACACTTCAACACAATAAAAAAAAATAGATTACACAATGCTAAATAACAATCACAAGTAGCAAATCATATCTCAATAATTTACAGAATATTTTCAACAATGGAATCCCACCGCTGCCACAAAATTTGTAACTTGTAAACCCTAAGCGGTCAATGGATTCGTACCGACTTAATCGGGATTCCAAATGCTAAAATACACTAATAATTCAAATGTCACATTAACACAATGCAATGTGCACAAGCAAAATGATACCACGAAAATGGCACATATATAATAGATTCGAATTGATAACTTTTTATAACGTATATACACAGTATAGGATTCAGTCTTCTGAACACTATCAAATTGCACACTCAATTTGCTATTAACAATATGACACTTCCTACACCGTCAGGAATCTGCAATTGTATATCAGAATATCACTAATCTAAACGCACACGGCAATCCAATGGAATCAATTACACAAGAAACACAAGATATACTACAATTGCTAAGTACACACTTCCAACAAATATATCCGTCACTATAGTTCCATTTGCACACATGCAAATCACACAAATAACAATAAACACTTTCCTTATACCTTGATATATTTGAATTCCGGAATTACAGAATATTAAAGAATATTCACTATCACATGGAATCACTATTTATATCCAAGGAATAATATATAACACTTACCAAACTCTCTTAGTTAAAACACAAGATGTTACTAGTCCAACAATGATCAACACACTGACCATGATACCTGGATTTGGTTTCCTTATATACTCTGGGCGACGTGGACTAGTCTATTACTTATCTATGTAGGGGTGGCACATGATGAAAGTAGGAATCAATCAAAACAGAACATTTTATTATCTTTCTCGTATGAATACAAGTATCCATAGGCATTTTCGTCACAGAACCATGTGTTAAATTGTTAATTAGAAACTTGCAATCTTCTAGAACTGTAAATTTAAACAATTTGTTTGTGAAAGTTAAGCGAAGTTTATATAAACCAAACTTACAAAATGTATTTTGGTTTGAAAGTTGTTGTTTGATTTAAACTCAGGAACTAAGCTTAACATGCAGGTTTAATTTGTGTATGCAACAGTATACAAAACAAATAGAGGATTATACAATTGGAATGGCTTTGGCAGTAGTCAGGATTAAGTTTATTTACATTCCATCAAAAGTTATCCCGAAATGATCTATTAATTAGAATCAAGATTTGGTCACTTGCATTTGTCACCGTGATAGTTTTTCTATTAAAAAAAAGCATAAATGTTATGTTATTTGTTTCGTTTATTCATTCATTGTTTTACCATGTTCATTATGACGTATGACTGTGACTGACGACTAATTATACTAACACTTCCAACACTAACTTGCATGCTTGTCACGAAAACTAAAAAAAACTAATCGAGCAGACCCAAGTATAAATACGCACCGCGATTTTTTTATTTATTTTTCATTAACTTCCAGAACTTCTTAATAGGCGGACGCCTAATAGCGTCGCATATATTTTCAGGTATTTACATTTGTGTTATAAAGTTATAAATGATTCAGTTAGATTTAATGCTTTAATTTATTTATTTAAAAGTTATTATATTAAAATTCAGTTATAAGCTTAATATAATGAGTCAGTATATCGTAGAATTCGTCATAGTCATATTGTTTATTCCTGTCGTCATTTGTTATTATATGTGAATGAATATTGTATTTTTCCTAGTGTTGAATGTTGGATATTAAATATATTTTCAGTTAAAACTTGTTGATTCCTTTGGTTAGTACCATCACAGCAATTATTTCCCTATCTACATGGATATATGGTAGAATTGACTGTGACAAATGGAGGCTCCAACGAGATTTGTATAATATTGGTGCTACCCAAACATGATATTTTCTTCAATTAATATTGCCGGAGAAGAGTAACCTTCCTGTATTTGCCGTTATTTGGAGAAGGTTCACAAAGGCCCAATATTGGCCCTAGAAATTCTTGATTTTTCAAAACTCTCAATATGTTTACAAAATATGGTGAAAATATTCCAAGGTGTATTGCAGAATCAGAGGCTGTTGATTTAAAAAATCCAAATGTTATTAGGTCAGATGTGCAATTCTTTACATTGCTGTAAAATCTTTTGTGGATGCATGTTGATTAAACAACAAAATCTGCTTTGTTCTACATGTTCTACAGTAAGGACAAACTTAGAACGCATCAGACAGTATATACTGACAGAGCAAATTGTTGACGTTATTTGCCAGAGAATTTAGATATAATTGATAAGATACTTTTAAAATTTTTGACCACAAAATTAAATTCCCTGATTTGTTATTCTACACGCTATAAAATGGATGTTTATCATGAGCTAACTTCTGAGCAGGTGTCATGGGGTCTTAAGTGTGAGGTAGGATCAGCATGTTACAGTAAGCATGATGCGGGGAAAATTGCAAACGAAAACAGGAAATGGCAAAAAAATTAGTTCATGAACCAGACTACCGAACGGGGAAAAAAATTTAAAAGTGCACCACATTGAGATCCCCTTCTGATGCAGGTTTTGCATTTGTCATGTTAGTGAGTTTTACCCTCTGTGACTATTGTTCTTCATGATCAGTGTCATTTTTTATGTCACAAAATAGCAATAAACAGAATATCATTTGATCTCATCCATCTTGACATAAACATGGTAAACGGATAAATCCAACCATATGCTATATTAATTAAGTACATGTGAATATGTAAAAAGTAGACTGTTATGTTAGGTTGGATATTGTCAAAGGTTTACATTTTCACACTATTTTAACATCCACACTTTAATTTTAATCGGGACATAGCCATGATGAATTAATGTTTCTGAGAGCAAGTTTTCTAATCATATTTTATTTGGTATTCTAGGGTCACAGATGAAGAGAACTCTGCCATGACAAAGCACATTTTTATGTTTGTCAAGGGTTGGAATCCTAAATACAGTGATCCCACTGTCTTGAATGGTTAGTGAATGACTTTATGTTGATATATTCACAAGTATTTCATTCATACTTCAAACTTTAAAGTAAAAGATTTAGTAGAATGTCACTGTCTTTGAATTTTTGTTAAATTACAAGTACATGCTATCCCCTTTTAGCTCACCTGGCCTAAAAGGCCACGTGAGCTTTTGCCATCACTATGCATCTGTCATCATCGTCGTCTATCGTCATAAACTTTTTCAAAAATCTTCTCGTCTGAAACCACATGGCCAATTTAAACCAAACTTGGCCACAATCATCTTTAGAGTATCTAGTTTGAAAGTTGTGTTCGATATGACCACAGATCAAACAACATGGCCACTGTTTCAATAAATAGAACATCAGGGCTCACCAAACCAGGAGAAGTGGGCGAAATTATCGCCCTAATTCGGCTGAAGTCGCTCTCCCTCGACTACAAAGGGAAATTAAAGTCACATTGTTTCTTTTTGCAAGTCACCCTTTTCTTGCAAATTATCTTCGTTTATTTGTAAAGCTGATTGACCAAGCAATTGTAATCAATGTTCCTGAATTATGTCCCTTTATCAAATACGAAATTGTAAAATTTATGGTTTCCGTTCAATAACTTGAGTGTGACTCAACCAAATCAAATGAAATTTTGATATGCTGTTATGATCCACTAAAGGCAAGATAAGTACTATTTTGACCGATTTCACTTTTGATGTTCCTGAATTATGTCCCTTTATGAAGTATGAAATTGTAAAATTTATGGTTATGCCATAATGAAGTAGAAAATAAATCCAGGAATTTGTTGGGAGCGGGGGCATCCGTGTCGAATGGACACATTCTTTTTTTATTTTTTCAATAGTATATTGAAAGAGGTGATATTTTTTTCTAATGGAATATTCAAGTCGTATTTCTTGTACTTCCCATACTACTTCAGTCATTTTACCTCTTTTATACATTTTAGCTGCTGTAACAAGATATTTTACCACTAAAAGGCAAGAGAACAGTTACAAGAAGTCCGAGAGGGATGCAGCAGAGAAGAAAAAAAGAGCACTGTATGAGAGGAAGAAGGAGGTCTGTTATTAAATGCATAATTGGCTCATTTTTAGGAAACATGTTTATCGTCCCCTGCATTTTGCAAAAGCGGGTACAATAAAATTAGCAATTCCCTTTATTTCATTCGTTGGATTTTCATGAAATTAATACAGAAGTTGTTCTTTGTGTATAAGGCGTTAACAAAAATATTGTGCTTCCGTTTACCAGACAGACCCTCCTATTTACCCCTGACTCTAAATTTTCTATTGCCGATCGCTAAGAAATAAAATTCTGGTCCGTTTCCGACCTTCTCAAAACTGGATTCGTTTTTGTCTTACAATTTCCAATGCAAAATGGCAGATCCCGGTTGACAACATATTTGCTTTCGATCTTTTTGGACGAAAACAATTTGTTGTGTTTCCGATTACATACCTGAGGTAGGGTTGGTCAGTCAGAAATGTTGGTCAGTCAGAAATGTTTAATTTTTCAAGATTTTTTTTATTTGTCTGAAGCATCGTATTTGTTTTAACACAGAATAGTCGAAATCTAAAGAAACAAATGACGACCGTCTTTCTAAATGTATTTTCATTGCTAAAGATAATCTTGGTAATTTTTTTATCCTGATAATCAAGTAACATCCACCGAAAAAGATCGAAAGCAAATATATTGTCAAAAAAAGGAACATTCTATTGATTTAGGAAATTTATTGTTGTCTGTGTCACACGTTTACCTTGTACGACTTTACCCCCCAGCAGAGCTATAGAAAAACAGTACTTTAACGAGTGTTACACGGACATGTTTCTTAATGAATAGAATATCTCATGTGTATAGCAGTCCACACAATCATCAGTGGAAGAGCTATAGGCAACTTATTTGTTTAATGAAAATAAATTAAAACAGATGTATTTGTCTGATCTCTGCCTTATTTGAAAATTTAAAGCAATAGCTTGGTGTCATACTGGGGGATTTCATCTACAATTCCAAACTCCAGCCGTTAAATTACATAAGAAATATTTTTTAGTAATTATGTAAGCCACACTAAACAGCAAAATGTATTATTCAAGGAAAATTTGGATTGTAGAATTGCATCTGAATGAGACATGTACAAGTCAGGAACCAGTGTCATCCTCTGCCCAATAGTTTTTCTGCACTTGTAGTCAGGTCAAATGTCCTTGGCTAATGCCTCCGACTTTGACCAGAGTCCCGTGCAGAAAAACTATAAGGCAACGGTTGTTACCGACCTGTTCTTTTGTTACCTTTGTTCTGTATCCAATACTTATCCCCTACTCCTCTTACTTGTTGATGGATTTCAATGATTTCATATATTACTGTAGTGCACCTTCTATTTTGTATTTGAATTAATTCCATTTTTAAGGTTTTCCACACCATAAATGACACTTTGCCATATATGACAATGTTATGCTTCACAGGCAACATGTCTACCAATTTTTGCAAAATAAATAAAAACAAAAACAAAACAAAGCAAAAAAACAAAAACAAAAAACCCAGGAAATGCTGATTCTTGCGTCATATGGCTCATATCTTTATATTTATAAGCTTATCTGGAATGATATCATGCATTCTGTAAAATGACCATGTACTGTGTTAGAAAGTTAACATGTTTCAGTGGATGCTTTCTGGCATGATATAACAACTCTTAATTTTTATTTTATTTCTTTTATTTAGAAATCAAAGTGACGATTGGTGGCTCTTCAGAAGCTGGATGGGGATAAAGTATCAGACAACAGGAGGGAGGCCCTGAAGAATGTTCTAACCCCAGCTTTGATGAGCAGTGATGACGAGGCTTCTGATGGTGGCTTTATCACACACCAACCGGCATGGCAGAGTGAAAAATGGAGGAGATGGAAGGAACACCTTGATAATACTTACATTGAGAACTGCTCTGCAAAGAGCAATAACATGCTACACAAAAGGACAATTCGTTCGTTGAGACAATGTGAGCCACCTTCACTTAGTGAAGATAAACTTTGGATCTTAAAGGGGAAGAAAAATTTAAAGAAATATTTTGAATACATGAAGTTATTTCTGTGTTAGCAGTAGAGTTGTTTTGCATTAGCCAACGTGGCTAATATGAAGTAATTTTTCTTAGCCACAAAAGTATTCACTTAGCCACATTGAACAAAAACAAACAGTATTATAATTTTTTAAAGTTTAACAATTAAAAGGTAAAGTTTAATGCATTGTAACCCAACAAAATCAAACAAAATTAAGGTTTAACCTCACAAAATCTAGCAAAATTGCACAGTTCAACTAAGTAAACAGGCAAACATATATCTCCACCTAAATACATTCAAAATTAGTAGACTGGAAAAAAAATGAATGATAAAATTATAATAAACAATAAATAATAAAGTAAAAAATATAGCAATAACTAAATAAAAGAGGGGGAAGAGACTTCTTTCAGGGAAGTCAGAGGGAAAAATTGAAGACAGCAGAGAGAAATGGGAGGGGACATCTGGGAGAAGTTAATGGCGATTATTCGAAATAATGCCTTGCGACCTGTCTGAAGTTACTCTGCCCAAATTTAGTAATTAGTAAAAAGCTGTCTGATCTGATTTGTTCTGTATGTGTTCTTTATTCAAAATTGCCTAAAGGACATCTATTTAATGTCAAATATTTATTTGTGTCTACTTTGACTATTGGAGTCTAGCATACCAGTAAATTTTTATATGTACCCCCACCCCCTTTCCTTTTGAAATATTACTGTGCTTATGTCACACAAATTGTGATAAGTCATATTTGTGTAGTCTTCAGCAGAAGATAGATGACCCTGTCAATTAATGCTCAATGATCCAACTATATAGCTAGGGAATGAAAATATAGCACAAACGTATATTGATAGTCAAAAACTGATGCAAGTAAAGGTTGTAATTATTATATTGTTTTGTTTTCGCCACTATGACTAACGGGAATTAAAATCTTCTCGCCACTTTCAAGTTGGATTAGCATTTGGTGATGTGGCGATCGTTTAGCACGAACACAGTATTTGTTGTCCCAAGCTGAACAACACTCAATCTTTTCTATATGGAAATGCTGGGCGTCTTTCCGTCCAGCTGTAATCACTCTAACCAAGTCATTTCTTACG
Organism: Bathymodiolus septemdierum; assembly: GCA_963383655.1. Lineage (NCBI taxonomy): Eukaryota > Metazoa > Mollusca > Bivalvia > Mytilida > Modiolidae > Bathymodiolus > Bathymodiolus septemdierum. The sequence continues at coordinate 84,030,497 of OY726523.1, forward strand.
GCATTGTCTGATTTTTTTACAGGAAGTATATTGTGGGTATTTATATAGTGACAATCAAATATAAACAGCACTTTCCATTTTTTCGGTTGTTGCTGAATAAAATTAATCAGCAATATACAGAACTACAAGGAAAATGTTGTAACAGAGACAAACACAAAACATTTGCAAAATCGAGGGGGAAAGAAACACTGTATTTGCAGAATCAGTTCCCTATCTCTTAAAAACTACTAAAAAAAAGAAAAGAAAAAGTGACTGCCTACATACCTGCATCAGTTATGTTTTCACATAATACAATTCACAAAGAAGAAACATTTGAAATAAAGAAAATGACCAATTTAATAAGAAATGAAATAATATAGTTGTTGTAATTTAATTTAAAAAAAATTATTAGTAAAATATCCTTTCTCTGATCTCGTTCTATAATTAGTTAAAGTCTAACGAAAATGAAATAAAATATATTGATTTAAGAAGAAAGATTGAAATAAAGAAAATGTCAAATTTAATGAGAAATGAAATAATATAGCTGTTCTAATTTTTTTTAAAATAATTAATTAGTGAAATATCACATTATATATTTAGTTAAAAAATCTAATGAAAACGAAGTAAAATATATTGATTTAAGAAGAAAGATAATGTTCAGAATCTTTTCAGAATTTTCAGCAATGTTCAGAATTTTCAGTAATGTTCAGAATCTGTGCATAATTTTCAGCAATTTTCAGAATTTTCAGAATCTGTTCAGAATTTTCAGTAATGTTCAGAATCTTTTCAAAATTTTTAGTAATTTTCAGAATTTTCAGACACTTCAGAATATCTAGCACAGAAACTGGTCTATTCAGAATCTCTTTACTTTGTAGTGACACCTCTATGCACACACACACACACACACACACAATTAACGTAATTAAGACATGCGCCCTCCAGCAAACAACTGGTAAAACAGGAACCAAACATAGGCTGTGTGAGATTGATGTGAACATTACAAATGGTGTGATTTTCTTTATACATCACGAAAAATATTACATCGATATGCATGTGCAGATCTAACCTTTGCAGTATTCTTGGCTTACACAAGATCAATCCACATTATAACAACCTAAGCTTTGTGAATTTCCAATGTGTCTTTGCTTAAATTTCGTCCTTATTCATGACTATGCCTTTGTTTACCTGTTTGTATTGATCCAGAACGGTTATGCATACCGCTTTTTTAATATATCAATTTACCAGAAATATCATACGGAGTGGACTTTGTAATACAATATTACATGCAGAAATAGAATATAAAAGAAACAATGATTTATTTTGTTCTCTAAATGTTTATAAAAAGCGTGTAATATACCATTTTGTTAACATCATTAAGACATTAACATCAAGATCGGGATAAATTACATCAATATAACTATTGAATTGACCTTAATCCACAGTTGTGATATGACTTATAAATGCTCCAATCATTGATGTGATTAATTAAATGTAAATGCTAATTCATTGTTTTTTTTTTATTAGTTTCTAATTAGAAAGAGTTAGATGGATGAATATCAATGAATTACATTTTGGTTCTCATATATCAAGGTCTCTATAAGAATCATTCCTTTATAATTAGAAGGAGTTGACATTGAATGCATATCAATGAGACGTCAATCGAATTTGGTTCTCAATCAAGGTCTTGAATAAATATCAAAACAAAAACAAAACACACAAACAAATAAAGAAAAAAATAAAGCAAAACGTCAATAACAAAAACAAATCAAAAATCATTATACACACTGACTTTCCGGGGTATAGTAAATGTGAAAAAAATATATTGTGACTTTTTTTCCTGTGACTTTTTTTCTACCGACGCAACACATACTTACGATATTATATTGAACACATACATTATATCAATATTAATTCCATACAGTCAATGATAAACAATAAATCGTGAACGTAACATTTTCGTGAACGGATTTCGCTATACAGTTGCGATGTTGTTGAACGCAGGCCTAATTTAGTGATTTCTACCTCACATGGCTTATTGAATTTGCAGGCAACAATGCCATCGGTAATATCCAAGTTTGTTATGCTGCTGCTCTGCCAGTTTCCATCGTTGAGCGTTCATGATTCTGCTGTCCGCACCAAATATGTATATTTGAAGTTCATATGAAAGGAAAAAAAAGAAAAAAGAAGAGCTAAATGCATATTAATATGTTGCTTTATTGTGGAGCCCAGTAACTGACATGAGCATTTTAATTGTGTTTATACGAAATAGTTTGCGAAGCCTGTTTTCTGACATGAGATATTTTTAAATTTGTTTTTTCGTTTATAGAATTTTTTTTAATTTAGTTTATGCGAAATACTATTTCGCATAACGTCATAACAATATTTATCATGTCAGTTAATGGGCTCCGTACTATACTGTTACTCATAAAAAACGAATTAATTCTAATTAAGAAAGAAGCCTCTTTTAATTTCATAATATTAATGTTTTAAAAGATTCAGATTCAATATTTTATTAAAGTCTCACCATTGTAATACACATAATACACAATCTTCACAATGTATACATTAAAACAGAAGTTTTAGAGATAAAATACAAGTGCCATTCTATAACGAATTACGAGAGACTATATAAATTTCAATAAATTAAAACTTTAAATCATGTCTATAAAACATTTCAGTTCTGCTAAAACTTAATTATCAATCAAGAATATAAAAAAGCTATTTCTTCTACCTAAATTATTAAAAAGAAACCATCATAAAGAAAGATAATTAAAAAGTTGGCATGCGGTGAAATATTTATCCAATTACGAATTATACCTCATAATTTGGTCTTAATTTATGGTACTAGAATGTGCTTTCCAATGTTTTGACCTTTTTATCTAAGGCATCAGCATATCTGGCATGCATCCGGGATATGTACAATGAAAGATGAACACAGGATTTACACAGACATCCTGTTCTTTGTATTTGATCTCGATATACTTTATTAGGTTTAAATAAAATACCTTTTCGTTTGTATGAACAATTATTTATATACACGACTATATGGTTTAAAAGGAATATATTATTTGGTTCTATTTTAAGCTTGTCGGGTGGGAGTAGATGTACTTTATAGAAGAGCCATCCGTACGTCATGTATCTTACCTGTAAAATCTTTCTCTCAGCCACGTGTACTTTAGACGAACATGACAAGCATTTCTCTAATAAATTATTGTTATATTTTGCATTATTTGTGAAATGGGAGAAAAGTCTGACTTATCTCCGGAATGCCAAAAGTTTGGAAAAAAGTTGTTTGCCTTTTTTAGTAAGGAAAAGGCAACGAAGAAGCCAATTGTCTCATTTGATAGGGTATATCAAAAGACATCTAAAACTTTCGGTGTGTCATACACTTCAGTGCACCGTATTATGAATGGTAAGAGGCCTTGTATGTCAAATAGACCCAACGAAAGAGCTAAAATTTTTGACGACTTTGATCATTGTGATATTAAAAGAACAAACCACGGTTTATATTCACGGAAAATTGCTCCAACCGTCTCAATAATACATAAGGAAATAAAAGATTATATTAAAATATCAAAGTCTAAGCTTACTCTAACTCTCATTGATCTTGGATACAATTATAAAAAAAATAGGTGATAATCGAAGAGTTCTGTACGACCAAGTGTTTATTATTAATAATAGGTGGAATTATCTGAGAAAGATCAATTTTTTTAGGGAAGCAGAGTATGATATGGTGTACATGGATGAAACATGGGTTAACCAAAATCACTGCACAGATTATATGTTGCTTCCGAATGATGGGTCTGATGCCCCAAAAATACCCTCGGGTAAAGGCAAACGTTTGATTGTTTTGCATGCAGGTACGCGAAGCAAGGGTTTGATTGACGGCTGCTATTTAGTGTTTCTGGCCAAATCAAAGGATGGTGACCATCACCAGGAGATGAATAGTGTTGTCTTTCTTGAGTGGTTTGGAAATCAATTGATGCCTGCTCTGCAATCCTAGTTTGGTTTTGTTAGATAATGCAAGTTATCACAATGTTAAAACAGAAGATACGGTGTGCCCAAATTTTAGTCAGAAAAAAGCTTTTCTCCAAAACTATCTTACACAACACAACATTCCTTTTTCTGCTACCGATACCAAAAAAGTATTATATGAAAAAATAAAGCAAAAAAAGACCACAGTAGTTTATAAAACAGATAACATTGCTAATTTACACGGACATGAAGTATTAAGAACTCCCGTTCGACACTGTGAACTTAACCCGATAGAATTGATATGGGCGCAAGTCAAAGGTGTCGTTGCTAAAAACAATACCACCTGCCGATTAAAAGATGCTAAAGAACTCACGTACGCCGCTTTCGGAAAAATTACAAAAGATGTGTGGAAAAAAGCAGAAGAACATGTGGTCAACATTGAAAAGAAATACTGCAAAGAAAACTGCATAGATAGAAGTGTCATATAACCTATTATTATTAATTTTTGTGATGATGACTTGGATGACGACCCGGGTTGAAGTATAACCATATTAAGTATAATAGACAGAGAAAAAATGTAAAAATCGAATAAATGTCTCGTTAAAGCCAATGCCGAAAATATTTGGAACATGTGTCTGCCAATTCATTAAGGTTTAAGGACAGTTGTAACTGTTGAAACTATCTGGGGTCAGATGAATTATTTAACTTATATTGATTATAAGACATAAATAATACACAAAACAACTTGACACCAAAAGAAATGATAAACAGGGACAGTTTATAATCCAACCGAAAACCGAACACAAAACGGGCCTCTGTAACATACAGATTTATGAATGAAAGTATAGTAACCAACGAGAGTGAGTGGGCGGAGCATATGTACGTGGTGTTTGCATGTTATGTACTCTTTATGTAACTTTGTATCATTAGCTTTAGAATTCTAGATTAGATATGTAGAAACAAACACTGTCTATATGTAATGCCCGGCCACGGATATTACATTGGCGACTAATGATGGAGATCTTTAAAAATAATTTACAGTTGGATTAAATGCCGAAAAACAAAGTGTTTCAGAAATGGATTAAATACCGATATTCAAAACTGTGATTAAATTCGAAAATTTGACAATTTGTTGACAATTTTTTAAGTATGGCAGGAAATTTGGATCTTCGTGCGCCTAGTACATTTAAAGTGCTTGGAGATAATACAAACCTATCCTAAGCATGGGAACAATATTTTAAAAGATTCGAGTATTGTTTGAAAGCAACAGGAGTTACAAAAGATGAACAGAAACGTGCTTTGCTTTTACACGTAGCCGGAGAAGAGGTACAATATATTATAGAGACACTTGACAATACAGGTACTAAATACGATCAAGCAGTTGCCGCATTAAGTGACTACTTCAAACCGAGAAAACACATATCGTTTGAAAGACATGTATTTCGTCACGCAAAGCAAATGGACGACGAGACAATAGATAATTTCAGACTTTCGAAACTTTCTATTTCGTGTGAGTATACAGTTGATCAAAAAGAAGACATGATCCGTGATCAAGTTGTAGATGGGTGTAAGTCTACAGAACTACGTCGAAAATTACTTGCCGTTGAAAATTTGACATTAGACAAAGTTCGCAAGATTGCTAGAACATATGAACTTTCAGTAACACACGCATCGAAAATGGATAAAGGTGAAAATTCAACAAAAGATACAAAAGAGGAAGAAGTCAACAAAATACAAAAGAAGAAGCGAACTCAAATCAAGCCGAGAGGAGCACCTAGAAAACTTAACAGACCACCTCCAACAAATTTTACCCGTTGAACAGCGCAATGCTATCGTTCAATTGAAATTATATCATCATCCTTGCCACTTAACGTTAATATTTCCTGGTCGCTTTCTTCCTCAAAATATTCGTTCAGTGAATTTACTTTCCCGGTTGTGAATTGTTTAGTTTTACAGACGTTTGCAAAATGTCCGGACTTTTCACATTTTCTACATATGGCGTCTCGAGTTATTTAGCATTCCTTCCCATAATGTCCACTTCGGTCACAACCATATATCTATTAGGATATTTTGAACCATTCATTTACAAAACAAAAATTCTAACTTTTAGGTGGTAATCAGTTGGATTAGAGTCAAAGCCTCAATGTCCGCCAAATGTCAATGAGTTCCATTTAAACTCCATATTATTTCTAAGGACAATAATATATGCTTTAAAACAATATAGATACTTTACTCATCTATTCTAGGTCTACATGCCCGTGCCCAGACATTTTCAAATGGGTGTGATTCCTATGGATAATTGGATTTTAGTCAATTTTCTCTACAGAATTAGTATGCTCATAACTGAGGCAGGGGGCGGTGGGGGGGGGGGGGGGGGGGAGGGGGGGGGGGGGGTTATTTATTCAAATAAAACAATGTTTTATCAATGTTTCGGTGAAATGGTTTAAAAAAACAAAAGTAGATATGTTATCTATAAAACTTTCAATTAGTAAATATCAGATAGTTAAACCTTCGGACGTCTGGTTTTAAATTTTTGCTTTAGTATGTCCCTGAAACAAAACTTCGCCTCTAAGGGACCAGGCAATAGAGATCAGTGCAAAAAGCCATGGGACAAAGATATTTTTTCAACTTTTATTTCACGTTTTCTTGGCAGAATTTGGTAAAACCTATATTATTTCCATTGAAATTAGGCATGGGACATGTAGTTTTTCTTCATAAATATTGAACATGGGACAAAGACTTTATAAGAGGCAAAATTGAAATGCATCGGTCCCATCCCCTGATAAATTTGGCCTGGTCCCTAACTACCGAACAGCTCGTGCTTAGAGCACTTAGCTCCCAAAGTGTGCACTTATTATTAACATATCCCGTTAAAAAAAATATTCAAGATGTAATATGATGAAATTATATAGTTAATGTGTATACTTTTGACAGTGGACATTTTTCAAGATGTTGTTTTCCGAAAGCCCTGTGAGAATCCCGGGCGTCATAAAGAATATGCGTGAAGCAGATCTCGGCTTATGGTAAAAGCCGATTAAAGAGTACTTAGAGTCTGGCCGGGGGTCGGATGCTCAGCCCCCCCAAGCAACTAAGGTGTGTACCTTAGGTGACTCGATGGCTAAATAGGGTAGCCCTCGCTTCGGGAGTTGTCAGGCTATTAGAGGAAAATCTTACCGCGGACCATAGTAGGCCAACGTGTGTGGAGGGTGCCACTCTTCATGCACATAAAATATCTCATCTGTAGATTTCGTAAGAGTATGCCCCTATGCTACCTTGGGGACGCTACAGATGGCAAAATTGTCCGCCCTATCCAGCTCTCCCCTTTTCCAGGCGATTGCAGTCATCCTCGCTTTTCTTTATCAAATAGATTTTGTTCAACTTGTTCTCGTCCCAATTATGCATGAAATATTAGCAACTGAACGTTAAGCAAACAACAATAAATAAATCAATCCGAAGTGCGCATCCAGTCGGTATCAAATAGAAAATACTGAGATGTGGAATACTAGTATTTGAATGAATGCTGAATGTTATTGTAATTTTCAATCAAACTTCAATGTAGGATCCCGTGCGTCATGCTTCGTGACCATAGGTGAAGATACATCTCGATAGGTAGCTTAGGTCGAGTTACGTAATTTTATTGGAATAAACGTTTATTTCGTTTCGATTCTTGTCTTACTTTACAGAATTCGTTCTTTTTTTCATTTGATATTGCTTTCTTACTTTACAGATTTCGTTTCTTTTCGTTATATTTTGTTTTCCTACTTTACAGATTTCGTCGCTTCTTTTCGTTGGATTTCGTTTTCTTACTTTACAGATTTCATTTCATTTCGTTGGATTTCGTTTACTTACGTTAAAGATTTCGCTTCATTTCGTTGGAATTCGTTTTCTTACTTTACAGATTTCGTTGGATTTTCTTTTCGTTTCGTTTCGTTTCGTTTCTCAGATTACCGGTACCCGGAGGCAGTTCCCCGGATGTTACTTCTGATTATCACTTCCTGCAAGAAGCCCTTAATGGCCGACTTCAGAAATTTCCAGTACCGAGTGCAAATACATATTAGACACGCGAGTGTAGGGATGCGTGTAAATATGTAATACTAACCTATAAATAATAAATATTCCAGGTCAGGAAACAATCATACAATGAAATGTGGACAATCATGCAATGGATACACGTGGTTGAAGGCGGCAAGAAGTGACGTCATATAGATCTGTCTATAGATGCCTTCCGTGTAATACTCCATGAATGGTGCACCTCCGTATGCACCACAGTACCATTAGTTGTTTACAAAATACACTTATATATATAATTATTATTTTTAAACAAACATCTGCATATCATAAATCCTCGGATTTACCATATTCTAAGAACAAATGTTTTTTTTTAATTAATTTATTTTGTAAAAATATATAACCTATATTTTCTGTTTTTATATATAATTATTAAGGTAAAAAGACCTTTCAGAAGAACAAAAAACCATTCAGAAAAAATTGTCAAACTAAATATCTTCCTGATTCTGATCCTGATCTTACGAGCAGCTCGCTGATAACATATTTTGGTGGCCCAGTGTTATACATATATGATCAAGCAAGAATGTTGAAAAAATAGTAACCCAACTTAAGTTTTAGGGGTTACTGACTGGGCTCCTGTGAATTTCATCACTGAATAGCACAGGCACTTGTTTCAATATCAAACATTTGACTCACTCTCAAGTCACCTTTAAATTTTTGATATTGAAACAAGTGCCTGTGCTGAATAGTGTAAAATCTTTCTAAGTCTGGGGATAAATGTAATTATTTAAATGGATCATCTCACAACATGCAGTTTTATATACCTGCACTGTTAAAATAAGCCATCAAACTCTATGCTCTGTGAAAAAAACAATACCTCTATGAATAACATATTATATCATGTTAAAGGTAAAGGAATATATTGTTCTTAATAAAAATAATGAGTCCAGGTGCTCACACATATTGATAATAAATTGGACATCTGCATTTCACATAAGAACTATATATATAAAAGAAATTAGTAAAAAAAGAACAAAACAGATTTTTCACAACATTCTTGTACTAACGTACGTTTTCACTGCTGTTGCAGATCTTCAGGTACAATGTTTATGAGTGTATATATATGACGTTAACAATATATATATATATATATATATATATATATATAAGAAGTATTATAGAAAATGTTTTTCATCTTCAACCAAACCTGATGAACATAGAAACACACATCCTTGGAAATGCTGTATACCATTAAATAGGAACCTGGGTTATTGTTTTATTGAATTTATATGAACTAAAATGCATCAATTGATTGAACAACTTACATAATTAGTTGCAAAATATTTTTTGTTTATACATGTATATATATATTTTTTTATTTTTAGGTCTACTTATTGAACCTGCTCTTGTATGTATTCAAGGATAGATGATCACAGCTATTTTTCTTTTTCAGTAAGTGTATTGCAATAGTATTACAAAACAACCAAACAGAACAGGAAATATATGTTATATTTGGCATTATATTGTACAAATACAATAATATTATTGATAAATATCTTCCGGAAAAAAATGCCTGAAAAGTGGATGACCAATGATTAATGTTAGTTTTGAAAATTTGAGCGTACAGACATGCTCTAAATAAATACCTTAGTTGTGATGAAAATATTATAATTAATTTGATTACTTTACAATGGATTATTTTTTCTGGCACAAAACTTTTGAAACCAAATTTTTTTTGAGTATTCAAGGGCGGAGTCAAAATTATATCAAAACATAAAAATTAAGACATGGGGGAACAAAGAATTTTATTTTCGGCCAGAAAAAATGGTTATTAAAATTTCAAAGGCATTCACTGATAAAGTATAGATCATCATCTATTTACATGCCTAAAGTATATTATTCTATTATGATATACGCCCTATGGAAATTGACCAGCCTATACCCCATTTGGCTGATGAATCCCAACCTATTCCTAACAACATGACCAATGAATTGATGAAAGACACACAACAGTTACCTGTACAGGTACGTTCACAAAATATTGAATTTACACATTTTATAACAATATCCCCTTAATACAAAAAACGTAAGAGGGATCATATTAATATGAAAGGATCGTAATTACAAAAAAGCTGTAAGAACATTAAGTAAACCAAATTGTTGACACAAAAATGTTATTGTCAGAATTTTCAACAAACAAGCAAACATTTTAACATAGAAGATTTAGCATCTGACGGATAGCTAAATAATTATTGAGCATTTCTCGGAAGAATGTGAAAGCTTTCTTCCGATTGCAGTACCTGTCAATGTGAATATAATTTAATGAATAACGCATAGATAGTTTTAAGGTGAATACATTTTTATATTTATCAGTTCTTTCACACCCTATAATTACAAATCACTCAAAAAGGTACAAATTTAACCTTAAAACAGCAAATTTTCGAAACCACTGACTCATTAAATTTATGAACGCTTTCGTTCTCGTTACTTTCCCTTGTATTAATGTCACCCTTATTCATGACAACATACGTGTCGTGAAGTCTTGAAGTTTTGACATTATCGTTCGAATACGTTTGTGAAATACATAAATTATTGTTCATTGTTGAGTTTAAAAGTGTTTTGTGCAAGTTCTTTTTTCTTAGATGTATGTTTTTTTAAGTGGGTTTTACTTTATTGTTTTGGTGGTTTAGTTAGCATTTTAGTACCGATCGGAATAGACATGAAATGTTCCGGAAAAAGTTTCGTCCTGTATATATAGTCCTGAATATACCTTATTTTTGTTTTATGTTGAATTTAAGATTGTTTTGTACAAGTTTTTATTCGGATGTGGTCATTTTAATATGTCACTTATTGCCAATCAGATATATCTGATTCGTTCTTGGAAATGTGTAGTCCCGTAAAGTTTGCTCACTCACTATCGAAATGAGTCGAACGGTCAGCAGTTGGGAATTATGCACTCGAATTATCCTCCAGTCTATGTTTGTCAATCAACAAATGGCGAAAAGAAATAGTAATGGGCGGATCGTGATCAAATCTTCTGATAATGATGTTTTACTGTTTTCTCTGCACTTCTATTCCAAAATGACCAATATCGACGAGCTTTGGTTTCAAACGGGTAGCATAACGTCAGTAAAAGACGGTCGGCGATTTATACCAGTGCATGACCTATATAACTCACTTGGAGCTGAAGTGGCAAACATTTTACCAGTAGCTCACTCCCTTACTGGGTGCGACACAACGTCATCCTTTTCTTGGTATTGGCAAGAAGACAGTTTATAAAATTCTAAAACAAAATACAACAAAATACCAAACTTTGACAAATCTAGCTAGTTCTGATGTTGATACATGTGTTGAAGCAGGCAGGCTGTTGGTAGCTGATCTGTATTACCCAAAAGGTAGTGCTATGTCTGTTCACAGAGATCTAAATAAACTCAGGGTAAAATTAGCTTTGTCAAAAGATTCCTCTCTTGTCAAACTTCCCCCACCTGAAGCAGCATTTAGACAACACATACTTCGTGTTGCATTCCAAGTGTATGTATGGACACATGCTAATGAAGCTAAACCACCGCCTAGGTCACCTTTAGAGTATGGATGGAGAAATGAGAACAAATACTTAATGCCAAAGTACTTTGAAGGACCCATGACGTTTGACTTCTTGCAAGACCTTGTATGTATGTGTAAAGGCAAGTTCATTTGTAGCAAAAATTGTGTTTGTGTTGAACAAAATTTATCGTGTACGAGCATCTGCGGTTTCAAGGAAATGACGAATGTAGAAATCAGCTGTCACACCAATTGCCGGTAGCTGGAAATTTGGGAATTGACGAGGATTGTCCAAGCGACATCTAAAGCAGATACCTGACTGGGAAAAAAAACAAAAAAAAACAACAACCTGTCATTGGTCTCAGACCTTCACGTGGTTGGTGGACTTTCAACTAACATGAGACCTCCGTAAAAGGCATAGTATACTTTTTACCATTGTAGTTATACTCTTTTATTAAAAGTAAATCAATTGTTGTCCTACTTTTAGGTTGGTGTGGTAGAGATTAGACTTCATACACCCCGTTATTTCTCGTAAGATTTTTATGAAACTTTCCAGAAAATATCTTTATATACTATAGTTTTTTATGATTAAGCTCCATTTGTAATTTCTGTATTTTCTTTTTCAATTTTGATGCACAAATTTTAAAAATACATTTGTTGTACTTCCCGACGGCAGGGGCATATATCAGTAACCTTTACCCGATATTTTCAAATAAAAAAGAAATTATTTGATCAAAAACATAACACTCTACATAATGCCAGCATTTTTTAGTTGTAATAGTAAACTGTTTTCAAGGAAAATATCCATTATATAAAAATAAATTGCGATTTTCGACATTCTCCACAAATGACCTTTAACCCCAATATTGCAAAAACTGCACCATAGTGGAACTCTACGACAGGGATTCATCGAAGCACCTCTGTATTATCTTTTAAATAAGACCAATAGTAGGCGTGAGGTATTCCGGTCCATTAAATTTTCGATTTTTACTTGATTTTTCCACTACTATACGTCCTTGGTATAATTCAGCAAATTTCGCGGGGCCCAGTAAGGGGACACTGCATACGCAACTTGTAATTATGTTAAAACATTAGTTTTTTTTATATCAAAAATGAATACTACTTTGCTTCAAATCTATTTAAAATGTATTTGGCCTAAGAGACAAGAATGTGAAAGAAAGCACACGTTCTTTATCTCTTAATAATATATAGGCAAATAATTTGATTCTGAGGGGGCCTGGAAAGATTAGTCAGGTTAGAATATTTGACAGAAATTCATTCGACACATAGTGCAGGACAGGTTATAACATTGTTTACTCAGTTCAGGCCAGATTTTTTTAATTTTCTATGAAGCAAAGGCCAGAATTTTTTTTCCAACTTTGGGTGGCCAGATTATTTATTTTATTTACAAAAACTGCCAGACTGCCATTCCCGACATATTTTTTATAATGAAACACGTCAATTAGTTATAGTATAATTATTCACCCACGATGCCCTCGGGGAATATGCTACTCTTGGGTGATTAAATTTGCATATTACACTCACCAGCATGCAATAAATGTAAATTATTTATTGGTCTAACGCAAAAACGATATATGGGGGGGGGGGGGGGGGGGGGGGGGGGGGGGGTGTGGTTGTGGTTGGCTTCATTGCATTCTTATTTACATGAATTGAGGCAAACGATTATGCTGAGTGCATATATGAAAATTTTAATTAAACAAACAATTATGATTACCTTTCAAAATAAGACGTCAACTTCTTCTTTGATGAGTTGTTTTGTCAAGTACCAGGTAACTAGACCAGGTAAAACGCATCGTTCCGTATTCTGTCAATTTGACACCTACGGGTATTGCAATCAAAACAATTTTCACAATAAAATAAATATATTCCACGTGCGACTTGCGATTCATGTTGGTCAATCAGTAATTATAAAATGGAACTTTAAGGTGAGAGTTTAATATGGATTTACTTGTAAAATTTATTTAAAAAACACGGTCCGCCGCTCCCAATAGCTCTAAATCATATCCAAATGATATGAATAAAAATTGTTTATCAATCGTATCATGTCAATAATTTGCCGTCTTTTCAGGAAAGCAATTCTGTTTATTGTGGAGGAGCGTGATAAAAACTAGGGGTGATTTTCAGTCGATCCAGCTAAAGAAATGACAGGAAAGCGAAGTTTTACAGGAGAAATCTATCGTTGATTGAATTCAAAATCTCAGAACCCAATGGATGTTTGCGGGAGAAAAGTTCTACCGACGAATTAACGCAAAAGAGAACCAGCAAACTTTCAGTAGATAAAGACAAATTATAAAAGGGTCGAATTACATTCTTTGATTTTTAGAAAAAGGTTTATTTTGCAGAAAATACTCGACTTACCTTTTTGTATGATCCTGCCTTAGGTCCTCCTCGTCTTATCCGGAAGTTCCTCTAAACAATTGTTATTCATATCATTTGGATATGATTTAGAGCGATTGAGGGCCGTGAAAAAGGATATAATATAATAAAGATGCAAGTAATGTAAGTACATTTTAACTTATTTAATAAATTCAATGCAATATTTTGGACAATCAATGCTTCAAATCAAATAAATTCTACACAATATTTCAATACTATAACATATTTTAAATTGGAGTGTTTTCTGCATTTTTCAAACGGATTTATTGATGATAAACCAGTGAAATCGAAATTCTCATAAGATTATTCAAAATTACATTTAATTTATTTTTGTCAACTGTTGCATTGCATTTTATTGTTAATAAGCCCCTAATGCTCTCCTTCAGATTTTTCCCATGTGATGTTCATTGATTGTTCGTTTATGCATACTCTATTAAGCTTGATCTTGGATTAACAACTATCTGTGCAATCAGTGCCTGTCACCACTAAAGCTGTGAGTTCGAAACCTGTTTATGACGAAGTGTACTCGATACAACAATATGTGACAAAGTTGTTCAGTGACTTGCGACATGTCAGTGGTTTTCTCCGGGTACTCCGGTTTCCTCCACCAATAAAACTGACCGCCACGATACAACTGAAATATTGTTAAACACCATAAACCAAACCAAGCATTCTCAGCGTCTTGAATTGCATTTTTAATCAGATTACATTGAACAAATAAATGTTGTAAATTTTCTGCGTTAGTACTACAGTACTACGGAAGTGACATTTACCATTAGACATGCCCATTCTTTGAAGTCTGCTTTCTGTGTATACAATATTATGTAAACACTTCCATTGACATTCTTTTATGTTATTAGTAATGTCGTGATTTTTTAAACTTGACCAAATTCGTTACCAATTTAAAAATGTCATATCATGGAGTCTTCCATTATTGAATGGATGTGCTGTGAAGATTTATTATGATCATTTGCTCAATACTGGGGAATGGCCACCGCATATATATCAAAGTCCCCGCACATCCATCCATCAGACTTTGTATTTGAGCATTTCTTGTGAGTGTTGTTGTCGTTCCTGTAGTATAGTGTTTGATTGTTACTTCAAAATTAAATGAAATTTAAGTTGGCAATCTATTAGATCTCAGCGCTTGCTCACTATTTTCTATCGGTTGTTTACTAGTGGCTACGTGGGAGATCTAAAAACAATCATTAAAGGGTCGTGTCAGGGATCAACATGGATACATTATAACCATTCGATGTCTATTGGGTTCGATCCCATACGCATGTGCTGGTCTTGTCTGCTAGATTTTGTAGAAGAGTCACTGATTGGTCAATTTATAATACATTTATTGTTGACCCCCTTACGCGGACCTCTAATGGAGCGTTTTGAGATCTTTCACGCGGCGATTGTAGTAAACAACGATAGAAAATAGGGAGCAAGTGCGGAGATCTAATTTTAAATTAATTTCTTCAATTTAATTGTATTCACGAATTTAAGAGTATCATATAATATATTTGAAAAACAAGCTCAAACAATGTAGATTCTTAGGCCTCCGCTTGTGTATGCTTGGCAACGACACTGACTTAATTCAGTTCTCTCGTATTGCCTGAAATACAGCTCACTTAACATTAAGCAAACAAATAATATTCAGTCAATGAAACTAGCGAGTGTTATCACGATGACTGACCTAATGATCCGTATATTTTCCATTACTAATATTATGTGACGATGTCAATATTTAATGGATGAGAAAGCTTCTCTCTAAGGCAGTTAGACAGTAAAACTGACCGCCACGATATAACTGAAATATTGTTGAAAGTGGTGCTAAACACCACCAAACAAAGAAACAAACCTAAAGGTGTCAGGCCTGAACTCACAATTTTCACAAATAACCAAAAGTGTCGAGATAATTAAACCGTTTACAAATAATTATGGGGTTTTGGAAAATTGCCAGTCACTGATCAATTACTTAAAGGGGCATTAGCTACGATTTTTATCAAAAAAATCATATGTTTTGGAAATAGGTAAATAGCTTTAAAATGATGAAATAAAGGTAAATATTTCACATTAAACAGCTTATCGTACCACTTTTCACCTTTTGAGAACGAAATTTTAACATCGATTTATTATTTCCTTGCAAGCAAATAATTTGACCTCGATTTCTCCGTAGGCATCTGACCTTACTAGTGACAGGTATAAACGAATAATTAGTATTTTGTCGCATATTAACTGCAAACTTGCATGGTTCTTGGTGCGTAATTAACCCCGACTAAAAGCAGATTCACATAAAATAAGAAATAAGTGCATTGTCGTACTGATTTAATGACGATTCGGCAAACTCCGTAAACAATGCCGATAATTAATAAGATGGCGTTCATTTCTTGATCGATCTCTCAAAACACGAGATGTTGCAACTTTTTTCCCCGATGCGCGTACATTTCATAACATTTATAAGTTACAGAAACACGTTTTATTAAGGCATCAATCATATCTGATTGTTTTTATGAGCAACACAAATTTACGATTTTGGCAGATGATGCCCCTTTAAAAATATACAGTCAAAATAATTAAAAATAATATTTTCTTTCAATGTAGTCCAAATTCATTTGTTATTACAGGGCCTGGGTGCTTCAATGAGTTTGATTACCTACAAGCATATCACCAATACGGCGTGGGTTCGCACCCGACTTTGTAAGACACCCGACGAAAAAGGGTGCACTCGACTCAGTCGCAAGTGATAAAGTTGATCAGTTGCTTGCCCATGGTCAGTGGTTCTCGCCGAGTACTCCAGCTTCTTCCACCGCTAAAACTGGTCTCCATGATATAGCTGAAATATTGCTGAAAGTGGGGTTAAACACCAAAAATCAATCAAATCAATCATTTGTTATTACTATGATAAGAAGTCCAAAGCACACATCATCGGACTTGAAGAGAGGTGAAGTAAATGTCATGACAAGTCAAACAAATGGATATGTCAATCATTTAAATATGACAAATATTATGTTACTGTTTCATATTAGTAAACATAACACATACTGCATGCGCATATGATCAGAAAGACAATTCACACTCCATCAATTTTCTCCAGCCTTTAATTTTAATTTCAGTAGAAAATCATATTGTCATACATTGTATATAGACAACACGTTTGTTTTGGTTTAGGTTTAGGTTTATGGTGTTTAAAGCCACTTTCAACAATATTTAAGTTAATTCGTGATGGTCAGTTTTATTTGTGGAGGAAACCGGAGTACCAGGTGAAAACCACCGACCTCGGTACTGTCGCAAGTCATTGACAAACTTTATCCAACAATGTTGTATCGAGTACACCTTACCACGAACGGGGTTAAAACCCACAACTTTAGTGGTAATAGGCACTGATTACATAGGTAATCCAACTACCATACAATCACGACGGCCCCTCACTTTTGTTTTGTACTGTGACTTTGTGAATTGATGTAGACTAGTTTCATAATCTTTGAAGTTTGCAACTAAGAGCCATCTATATCCGCACCATGCACAAGTTCAAATGTCACAAAAGTGTATTTCATAAGATGGGTTTATGTAAGCAGTTCCTGCTCCACTAGTGTATGCCCAGCTATGACGGTCATCACGTGACATTCGTAGTTATCCTACCATACATTTTTGTCTTTTGTCAAGGCACGTATCGTTGAGGCGGTAAACTGTATTGATTTCTCAATCGACAGTGACGATGAGGGTGGGTAAATCAAGGCTATCGATCGATAATAGGTAGACTCTTTTGTCCAAAGCAAATTAAAGACAACGCTTCCGACAATTTGAAAAAATAAAATAGGCTGTGAAAACGACGAAAGAATGATAATTATTTCAAAAATGTGTGTTTCTAATTATCTTTCATCTGTCCTAGATAGATAAACTCGATTCGATGTGAAAGTCAAAGAAATAAACACAGACCATCCGGAATTTGATCCATACGTTCAAACGCATTAAAACAATATTTTATCAATATGTAGCATACCAAAACGGCAACTGAAGCATGACCGATTGTGGAGATTGTTCAGTTTCAAAAGATTATTTCTTTACAGTGTAGGCTTATGGTATTTTAAGCCACCATATACATTGTTGTATATAGTCGGAACAGAATAACAATTCAATTCATAATATTATTGCAATTGTGTCAAACAAAGAAAAATCAATTCAAACAAGAAAATATCAATATCAATGTTTATTTCATTTCCATTCTAGATCTGAATTCCATTTCGAATCCCTTGAGACATTGAGATAGGTTAAGTGTGAGATCAAGGAACGATAACTCTGGTATATGTTGATGTGCTATTACTTACATCAACTCCCTTTTATTACGTCCCTAAATAAGATCAGATCTAATAAAAATAGCTAACATGTAAACATTATCACCCTATGAGAGTTTAGCTAACAATAGTAATAAAAGGGAGTTAATGTTCGTGTTCGTATGACAATTGGATTTACAACTACCTATGAAATATGTGCTTATCACCGCTAAAGTTGTGAGTTCGAACCCCGTTCATGGCGAGGTGTACTTGATACAACATTATGTGATAAAGTTTATCAATGACTTGCGACAGGTCGGTGGTTTTCTCCGGGTACTCCAGTTTTCTCCACCAGTAATACTGACCCCCACGATATAACTGAAATATTGTTGGAAGTATCGTTGAACACCATAAACAAACGTAAGCAAAACGCACGTGTTCCTCTTTACTGTGTGGTAGCTGTGATATAACAGTAATAGGTATGTGAGTAAGTGGGAGCTCGGGTTTTAATCAATTCGGAGAAAATACAGCTTGTTTTAAAATTTATTTTCTTTTATTCCATTTCAATTTAAAATTGTTTATTGAAAAATCGTATTTTCACAATCGTAGCCTCTGACTCTGGTCTGACTGTACACGATCAAGATATGAAATGAAATTAATATTAACCTACAAATAAAAGCATAATTGCATTTACAATTAATATTATTTTAAATTTTACAATAAGATAGATTTTGTTATTCACACCAATATATCAACAATACAATCTGTATAAATATGCTATAAGAAAGAGATCGAACTAAACACGAGAAATCGTGCGTCTGTTATTTTACCTTCTACAATAAAAGTGGGTTACATTATAATTTGTGGAAAGAAATTGTTATTCTAATGTAATAGACAAGTTATTTGCTTCAATTAATTTAGAATAATAGAATTTATTTCATTATCAATATTACGCGTCGTCAATTTTAACGGAGGTAAATCTTGCCTAGGGAAAATCTATTCCACAAGTTCATTGCCCACGAGGAATCGTTTGAAACTGGTCGAGTTCCCGTCGCTAGGTAATGTACCCGTTGTCAAGATTAGGCATAAATTGTTCAAAAGTGGTAAATACTAACCATCCAATCATCATAAAGCTGTTTGATAATTATGTTATGTACTAAATATGGCTTGATGTTCAGGGTCTCGGGAAAAACATATCCAGTCCGACTGGGAAGTAGAGCTATACGTAATCAGGATATTTAGATGCCATAGGAAAAAATGGAATAGAATCAAAATATCAGTTTGCAAATTTCTTATCTCTTCTCATGATTAGTGGGTTTATGTAAGTATTTTATATGATGTTTTATGTTGATGTTAATGTTATTTGTTTCTTATTAGATTGTATTGTATAGTATAAACTAGAGAAAATAAATATCACTGTTCACAAACGTAAATTATTTTTAAGTTTTTCTTCATAATCTTCATATGATTTTGTGATTTAAGATTTTTTTTGTTAATTCGTGATTTAAACTCAAAATCATAATTTTAACGTGACAAACTATCATATGCTTTTAGAACTATTAACCTTAAAGAATTCAAGGCTGTGTTTTGAAATAAATGTTAGAGAATACTGAAGGAGCAATCCAGAGAAACTGTCAACATGGGTAAAAACTATGAATAAAAAATATAGTAAGATGATAACGGAAAACTTCAAAGCAATATGCGTTTTTGAGCGAAAATTACAGCAAAATTGATCAAGAGATGACCTCTGTATAACTAAGAAAAAAACGTGGCAAAGATGTAGAATGAATGCAAACAGTACTGTGCATCAATGATACTCTATGGTGATCATACTGTCCGTCCCTCTGTCATAGTATTTTCCAGAGAATTGTAATTGTTGTACCTCATTCCAAAGAGTTGAGGCAAAATTGTGGTCGGATTTTGGCTACCTCGAAATAAGGTTCTGGTTCAAATTAATATATATAGATTATTGTCCCACAAGATATTTTCCATATTACTCTGTGAATTTTCAGAACAAAAGAATGAACTAATGTTAAAAGTTGATGCATTGGCAATAACTTTCATAATGTTCTTTGTAATTTTTCTGTTTGAAGTGCTTGAAATGCTAAATGAGAGAATATGCAAGTCATTTAATTTATTCATTGCACCTTTTATGCATACTTGTGGTTTATTTTGGTCTTTTTTTTTTTGTTTTGAAGATTCGATACATTAATGGTTTAGTTAGAGAGACAAAAAAGGTCTCATTTCTGGCCAATATATTTCTATCAATCAAAATCATTTTACTGGGTATCAATTCTTTTTTATCCTACATGAATAATACAATGTACAGCATTTAATAAAAATGCTTTGGTGTATGTATATTCTTGTAAGAAATGAAATAAAATGGTTCTTCTTAATTTTGATTTTAAAGTTCAAAGTTTCATTAGTGTAAATCTATGTCCATTTATCCTGAACAACAGTAATTTATTTATGGTCAACAGATATTCATTGAAAATATGCTATACATGTACCACCTTACAGCAAAACGATATATTATGATGTTAAATGTACCATTAAGCCATAGTTCAGAATATATACCGCTGACAAGATGCGTAACACTGATAAACATAATTCCCCTCTCGAATAAGATAAAAAGTTTCTTTCTTATTATTTTTTTCCCAAATTTCATTCACACTTCAAATGGTCTTCAATAAAGCCGAATAGACTTAAATGAAGAAGACAAAATTTGCTTAAAGTGATATCACACCAGTTTGGAATGAACATTTTTCCCCCTGAAAATTCCATTTGGAATACGGTGGTACCCTAACTAAGCTACTCATGCATGTTTCAAGTCGAAGTATGTTCCCAACAACTAGAAATCTGCAAATCCGTGTGCATGGTTTTGGTTCTGCCATTGTTGTGGGGACTAATTGCCGATCATTATACCTCGTGAAAAAAATTTGGTCCGATGATTGCCGATCAAGAAAAGATGAACGCTGTGTTCGATTTGCGTTTCAATTATCTCCCTTTTTGAAACCTGGTGGTCAAAAGTAGACATTTATGTTTATGTTGATATGTTTTATGGATATATTTTGTAATGATAAGGCTATTTGTAATATAGTTATCGTATTTAAACATTGACAACCTTCTTCAAATACAATTTGCTAAGAAATTTGCAGAATTAAAATAATAACCATACCAATGTCAAGACGACGAATGTTTTATATAATCTTTAATATTTACATTTTCAAATTCTTCAAGGAACCATTGGCTATTGACAGTATGGCCTACTTAGTATAACTTTTGATCCTGCTTCTATAGGAGTAGTACCCAATCTATTTGCTTTTTGTGATTGGGAGACTAAATTTTGTTAATTTTCGGCTTTAAATTTATATTAGATTTAACCACAGAATGCTTTAAAATATAAACCTTTTGTTAGCTGCTTGCCACATCATGTTTTTCTGGGTTGATTTTTTACATTCGAACCTCAGTGCTATAGTACCTAGAAAATTTTTTACATTGGTATTTTACAGTCGTTTTTGCATCTATTTTTCTTTGTACAGTATTTATTTGAAGCCTTTACAATTGTTGATTTTTATGTTCTGTTATATCATGCCTTTTGTTGCCTGTATAAAGTATTGAACACTTATTAGCCTTAATTCCTATTACCATAAGCTCGAATCCCAGTGGAACAAACCTGGATATGTCTAAATCTCATTTTGTATCCATCGTCAACTAATTCAATCACTTTCTGTAACATGAACGTGTTTGGATATGTCTCGCTTGGTGGTTGCCAAGCAAAAAGCTCACAGACAGACAGACACAGGATCAAACGTTATACGGTACGTTTTTTTATATTTCAAACATCAAAGTTATACTAAGTAGGCCATATTTTTTTTATCTTTATTTTTATTAGTAGGCCATACTTTTTTTATTTTTATATTAGTAGGCCATACTGTTAATAGCCAATGGTTTCTTGAACCAGTTGAAAATGTAAACATTAAGTATTATATAAATCATTCGTCACCTTGACAATGGTATGTTTATTATTTTAATTCTGCAAATTTCTTAGCAAATTTTATTTCCAGAAGTTTGTCAATGTTTAACTACGATAAATTTATTACAAATAGCCTTATCATTACAACATATATTAATAAAACATATCAAAATAAAAATAAATGTCTACTTTTGACAGCTAGGTTTCCAAAAGGGTGATAATCGACAAATCGAACACACCCATTATACAATCTCCCCGAAATAGTTCAAATCTTGGGTCACATGCATATCATTTGTATTACTGTTGTTAAGAGCTTGTCTATGAGAAAATCATGCAAAACAGTCCGGAAGCAAGGTTGGCCAATCCTTTTCAAAATTTGTTGGTAGGTAGACCACCACACAACATTTGCAAATGCATCAACTTTTTTTCAAATTTTCGAATATCATGACCATAGGAGGCGCCACCTATATTTCTGCAATTTTCCCATTAATATGACAAGAAACTAGCCAAAAAAGGTCAGTTTTGAAACATATTTTATTACTTATAACACAATACTATTAACTAAACCTTAGTGGTAATGAAATATATGCATAAGGAACTTTATATGTTCAATACTTAAATGGACCTCTTTCTTTATCATTCAAGGACAGATAACTCCAAAAACGTGGCAAATTTTCAAATTTTCAATATTGCAAAAACAGGCTATGTTCTGAGGGTTATATCTCTGAAGGTAACACTTTAATTTGTTTTATTTTGGTTGTTATGCAATATTCTTAGATTAAATATATAGTTGATAAAAGGTTTTGCTTTGCTTTTTGAATACCATCTGCAATATGAGCTATCAAAATTCCCCCTTTTAGTAATAATGCCTAAATTACAAAAAAATAGGCTATGTTCTGAGGCCTATATCTCTGAAGGTAACACTTTAATTTGTTTTATTTTGGTTGTTAATCAATATTCTTAGACTAAATATATTGCAAATAAAATGCTTTGCTTTGCTTTTGAATATCATCTGCAATATGAGCTATGGAAATCCCCCCTTTTTGCAATAATGCCTGATTTACAAAAATAAGCTATGTTCTGAGGGCTCTATCTACTAAGATAACACTTTAATTTGTTTTATTTTGGTTGTTAAGTAATATTCTTAGTCTAAATAAATAGCAGATAGATAGTTTTGCTTTGCTTTTAAATATCATCTGCAATATGAACTACCGGAACCCCCCCCCTTTTTGTAATATTTCCAAATTTGCCAAAATAGGCTATATTCTGATGGCTATATCTACTAAGGTAACACTTTAATTTGTTTTAATTGGTTGTTAAGCAATATTCTTAGACTAAATATATAGCATATACAATGTTTTACTTTGCTTTTGAATATCATCTGCAATATGAGCTATCAAAATCCTCCCTTTTTGTAATATTGCCTAATTTGAGAGAGAAAATGCAATCTTTACTCATACATGTATTTACTGTCGAATTATGCCAAAGGTGTACAATTTGCAACTGATGATTGAGCTGGGACTTTGTACAAAATAAAATGACTACATGAAATATACCAATATCCTTAAAATGCCAATACATATGATTTTGGTAGTGCAGGAGTATGGCCAGGATTGTCCTAACAAAATCTTTGCAAAACTATAAAATTGCTTTGAAAATGGCATATTCAACATGTTCAATGATAAATACACATTCTTGACATTTACATGTACATAAAATAACAAAGTTTGTTTGAGTAAATGAATATAGTTTCTAGATTTAACCAAATTTCATATAATCAAAGGGAGATAATTTGCTTAGAAATCAATAGAAAAATTAATGTTTTCTTCGCATAACATCAAAATTTAATATGCTCAATTTATAATCAAATTAATTCATGGGCATCTACATATGATGAACATTTATTGTGTAATAATTCATAAAATCCACAGAACAATATTGAAGGAATTGAACTGACAAGGACGGTAGATCTTTGGAGGATTTAAAATTTTGTCCTAGAGATGTCAGTGCTGCATGTTTTCATTCTGCATCAATTTTAAGCACAGTCAGTCCTGGTACTGATTACATTAATTTTTCCTTTGTGAGTTAGTGTGCAAAATAGAAACAAAATTTGGTGCTTCAGTCATTGTTTCGCGTTATTTCTCAGAATCATTAAATGCAAATGACAACTTCTTGCAAACATTCTGTATAACTATGTCTTCTTGACCTGGTGCAACATATTTCAGAATAACTTGAAAAGCTTCTGTTATCATTTTCGTATAATATGACATTGAACTTTAAGATAGACTTTACCAAAGCAAACTAATCTGTGAATTCAGCGTTGGAAAATGTCTGGAAAATGTTTTCATTGCAGAAATATATATTTCTTTTTGGGCCATATTGTCTTCCTCTCAGTCAGAGCATTTGGGTTCTCTGGCAAAATACCTCTATAGATTGTGATGACTGCTGAATGTCAGAATCTGAAAAAAAATACAATTTAATCATTTAATGATTTATTGCAATGACAGTGGTAACAATTATTGAATTCCACATAAAGTTCTCTTTATAGTACATAGTAAGGAGAAGATTCTTTTTAATAAACAGCTTCGCATAGCACAGAATAACGAGACAGCAACAAGTCAACTCGGAACATTGAGGCAAGTGTAGACACAGTCGATTGACACACTAATAAGCGGGACACTGAAAGACATTCGATTAGTAATGTGATGAACTCCCAAATATTTCAAGAAGTGTTATTGCTGGTACCGCAAGGTTGTACAATATTTGTATAGTTTTCGTTTGTTTGTTTGTTGTTGTTTATTTGTTGATGGGGGGAGGGTTAGGGGGCTGGTAGGGCAGACATGACCTTCTTCTTTGGATATAATATCAACTGCTTTCAACTGTTCGCATGATACTGAGTCAGAATATATATGGTTATGGTTCATGGGTAGTTTATAGTTCTATTTGATATTTCAAAAAATTACCCCCTTTTGGTTCCTTATAACTTGAAAAGCATAAGAGGTAGATCAAAACAACTAATACTAAAGTGAGAGCTAGATTTATACAGAATTTTATGAAATAAACCCCATCAAAATCTGTTCAGAAATAACCTACCATACATCTACCAAGATGATAAAATGGCTCAGTGATCACTGCCGTCTATAGTATACATATCTTCATAATAATATTTCGAAAAATATTGGTTTTGTAATTTGTATGGAGCTTTACTTGTTGCAAACTTACAGCTAGTCTGGCGATGTATTTTCTGTATTGTTATTATGTAAAGCATGTAAAAGGTTGTACTGCAAGTTCTGTGTACATTTACATTTCTGTGTGGTTGTAGTAACTCCCTTCAATTTTAATATTCAGTAAAGGCAAAAGGCCTAGGGGAATGACAAGCAAATCAAGAATCATTTTGAAGTTATTAATTTTTTTAATGTTTTTATGTAGATCTAGATCCTTCCCATTTTCAAAATATATAGATTAACAATTGATAAGATTTTTACCTGCTGCAACTGTAAGCAATGTTATGGATATCAGCCAAAAATCTTTACATGTTGATGCCTGTATGCCTCTTGTCTAGAACATTTCGTATAACTCTTACTAGTCTTAGCAGGATGAGGAGATCGGTAGGTCCTCTTCTGTCGTTTCCAATATACTCCCAAATCATCTCTATGTCTGGACATGTTTGAAAATTTACTATTGAAGTGTCTATTGCAAATATTCCACTTCTATATAGAATAAGAAGACCTTCTGGGGAGGTCAATACCACATGTCATCATGATCATCACAAGAAGTTGGGCACCTACGAGAGCTAGGCTGTACATGTCTTTGAGTTGACTTGTTACATTGGACAACTGGGACACATAAGGCAGTAAAAGCATAATGTTGTAATGGGACACACTCTGATTTATACTAAAAAGCACATTTAAGCCAACCTTGGTCATCAGGATAACCTGAATAATCCAGTCGTTATATTACTCTCCCGCTAGTCGCTGCATTAACGCCTGGATGTATTCATTGAAAAAATCCGTCAAACCGGATATAGTAAATCGCTATGACTTATGGGTATTCCGACATAAAATAGGAGGAGCAGAAGTGTTTGTAAATAATGTCCAATGGAGCGATCAGATGATGTAATGTTGTATACAATACACATATCCGGATAAATACAACCAAACATGAAATAAAACATAAATGAATAATTATTATTTTTTAAATATTAAAACATAATGATTTTTATTTCAAAGTTGGAATGTAAATAAAAGCTTGAATTGAATTCACTCGTATAATGATTTTTTAATTTCATTTAAAATAAAGATTTAAAAAAAATGTATTTTATGATACTGATGGCTGATTAAAATTGTTTGGCATGCATTAGCTGTCATTTGTAATATACAGGTTGTAACCACTATACAGGTAGAGCTCCTACTGTGAAGACATCTATTTTGAGATGCCATTCAATGAAAATAACAACCTGACCATATTGTTACATAATAAGAAAAATAATTAGATAAGAAATTAAAATTGATAGAAGGCAAGGCTTTATATAATTAACACATTAAGTCACTTTTCATTTATTTAGGCTAACTTGGGTCAGTTATCAATTAAAGACAAAAATGGGTTTAAAAAAATCAGTCTAATAAGTATTTACCTAAATAACGATATTGTGATGGGTATTTCTTTATAAATTGTATTAAAAATCATTTTAATTTATGAAATAATCAACTTTCTGTTTACATATTTATTTTCAATAAAATTTCTTTATTATTTCATCCCATTTTCCTTAATTTAGCTTGTGCATGTCCATATTTATACAATCTTATATTAACGGCAAGTTACGTGTATCGACCCTATTATCCACAATAAATTCACTTTTATTGTCCCACATACATTACAAAAATACATGTTAGATGTGTATTGCGACATTTTAGCAAATTTAGACTAAAACATAAAAACTTCAAAAAATGATTACACGGTGTTTTATTTTTTTAAATCTTTAAAGATTTGTGAATCTATGGCAATTTAAATCATAATTATGAGAATAAAGGTGTATTTGTTTTCTAAATATGCAAAGGCACGTGCACAAGCATTCTCCGTGTTTGTTTTGTCAATATCTACAAACGGAAGTAAAGGGATTCGCTAATGCGCGTACGCGCTAATATTTGACATTTGATTGGTCGGCTGTACCAGCCAGCAGCCTGACGGATTTTTACCACTAAGAGCGTTCAAGCCCTCGTCCAGCGAAAGTGCCGATAGAGGGCGCAGTATTATTCAAGTTATCATCAGGAATGACATATTTATCGCCTTTCATTCAAGCATGCATTTCCAATGTAAACATTGAAGAGTATTTCAGGGGAGGTAACTAAGTTAAAAAATGGGGCTCCATGAAGGGTATTTTAGTGATGTTTTGTTTAAATTTGTAATGATTTGTTAATTAAGACTAAAACTAATGCAGTGTAAGTGCCAGTTTACAAAACTAGAGAGGAAAGTGTATATGTGGTGCATAACATGAAGAATATTTTGGGGATTATAGGAATATTTTACTCTGGTAGTTGAAAAAGGAATTCCTTGCGGCCACTGTTCACCTCTTTTATTATATTTTCACCAGCTACAACACAGATAATATTTATCAAGTATTTTTATGTAATTGATTCAATATAAATATGTGAGTTCCAATCAGTATTGGTGGATTATTTTCAGAAAAAATCCTTCTATCAGTCAGAAATTTTCCCACTTTTGTCTTTACAATCACCACTTTTCATTTGTTCAAAAAGTACTATAATACTCATTTGCAAAGCAAAACCTTCTACATACTGAATATTTTATCCCTATCTGTTATAAAAATAACAAAAAGAAACAAATTTAGGCGTTACCTTACAAGTTATTAGCTTTTTGGAACACCATACTAGATCATTCCCTTTTTACCTCTCCTTATTTGGAAAGTTGGCACGATGCCAACTTGTATGCTTTAATGATTATATTGACTTTAAAAGGTTGCTAAGATGTCACAGTTGCCTCTAAAACAAAAAAATTACATTGTTTGCCTCTTCAATCGACAATACGGTGGTATTCAAAGAGAGCAATTTTACACTTGAATATGCTTTCTCTGGTGGTTGAATTTACTCTAAAAATAAAAAATGGTTATTAAAAAAGTAGAACGACCCATTTCAGGGGATTGGCATTTTTGATGGTATTTATTGAGTCACTACATGTTACCCTTCAGGGCACATATGATATAAATCTGATTTTCGAACCTTGCTTCTGGACGAAATTTTAAATTGTGCATGGTTTTCTCATAGACAAGCTCTTAACAACAGTAATTATCTGCTGTCAGAAATTTGCGATTTGCTCATAAATTCTGCTTTTGAGCGGATTTTTAAAGTTATGCTGTTGATTTTCGTTAAATTAAGTGGCATATTGAGTAAACATATTTAATCCAAAAATTTCATGATATTCTGGGGTAATATTACTTTAAATAAACGAATGCAAACTACAAACATTGCAATTATTGTTCTACAAATACACACTGTGTACAATCGAGTACGGCAACGGTTGTTTGGTTTCACTTCCGGTTAGCTAGGATGGACGTCAGGACACGAGAGGTGAGCACATTTTTTGAAAATTTTGTTTTCTAGAAATAAATTGATAATCCAAGCATTACACTTGCAAATCCAACTAAGCGTGTTAGTCTAGTACAAAGCGGACATATTCACGATTTCATTGAAAATTAACTTGTTCTCGCCGTGATATAGGTGAAAAAAGTGCTGAGTTAACGTAAAACAATAATCACGCACGAACGAACGAACCATAGCCAGAAATCATGGGTGATTTTCCTCATTTTTTTTTAAATAATATTTCATCACAGTTTTGATCACATAAATAACTTCATAATCGTTTGTGATCGTATCAAAATTAATTGTCATCATATGTTTATTAGGAATCCGATGATATGTGTAAAAGATCGAAAATATATTTAATGCACTGGTATTTTCCACGAAATAAAAATATGTAAATGAAAAATATATTGTGCATTTTTTTTCAATTTCTGCCCCACATAAGTATTAGTATGTCATTGAAATCGTTTAGTATATTGTTAAATTTGTTGAACTTTATATATCAGCAGTTACTTGTTCTGTTGTTTTGTCGAAATAAAAAAATGCCCTTGAGGAGCCTTTTATTAATTGTTTATTTACATTTACAATGGAATGCGGTGCTTACTCAAATAATGCTATGTCTAGCAGAAGCAGTTTTACGAAATAGTAGATTATTTTGCGTGAACCCCCGTTGAATCTCTACGAGAAAGGTAAGAAAAATTTGTGAAGCCCTCTTTTAAATTATCGTGGGAACCTTTAATTTTTCAGCAAAATATTTATCGAAGAAAGATTCCTCAACAATGTTACCGGAACTGACCGAATCTGTCCCGGCAACTAGAATGGGGATTGTAAGAAAAGTGTCTTTAGGTCTTGAAAACCGTGCAGGATGCATTTTCTCACTTCTTCTCAATGTGTTTGAATGGCGCTTACGCTTCAAAATTTGAAGCTGGGTGGGAACCTTGAGTTTTCATGGTACAGCTGTAATATTTTGAGATATTGTTCAAACCGGTGCATAGTTTGATTTTTTTTCCCGGAATATTGTCCGGCACAATCTAACAGAAAGTTTCCCGTTCAACTATATGTTAAAATCCAAATTCTCTTTGAGCCGCCATTTTGAATATGCAAATGAGCAAATCACCTATCATTTCTGGAATGGCGTGCTACTTTAGCTTTGAAAACAATAGAGGGCTCTAAATAGCATAGCACATGCGCAGTTCTAAGGCATATCTAATCGACAGCGTATTTTGTATATTTGTACTTTATGTTAAATTAAAAGAATAAAAATAATAAATATACAAAAGGAGCATAAAACATGACATAGGAGAATTATTTCGATTCTAATAGGGCATTTAACAATATATTTGTAAATCAATGCGGCCTTATGGATACCGAATGATTTGGCTGTTCCGATTACCTCCCCGAATGACAATTTCGCATTCTCCGATGAATTACATAAAAGTAATGACTAAATTAAACGAAAATAATGTTACCTTTGTTATACAAACTATCTCTTCCATGAATTATTTCGATTCTAGTAGGAAATATAATGGAAATGCATAGCATAACAAAATCCACTAACCTTCATGTATGATGTCATACTTTTCCTACATTGATACACAGGAGTCGGAAGTTCTATCAATAATAAGGTATAGGGGTACCTCGAAGATCGCTGGGCAACTATAAAAAAATCCCAGCGATCTTCGAGGTGCCCCTATACCTTATTATTGATAGAACTTCCGACTCCTGTGATTGATAACTAGACAGTGATGTAATTAAGTTACTGACATTTTCCAATTTGATGGCATTTTGCATTTAGCTACTTAAACAAGTGAAATGCCCACAAAATCGTAAAATAAATCAGTAACCAGCTTGCGTCAATATCACCAGCGTTCCTTGTAAACTACATTGTACGTCACCGGATGACGACAAATTACAAAAGTCAAAGTCGATATATGGTTGTCTTAAGTATTTTTTCCGGAAAAAAGTCATATGTCAAGAAACAATTCTAGAATGTTTATGTTTGTATTCACCATAGTCATAAAATGAGCATAACGCATGACATGAGATAATTATTTCTAAAATCAGATGAAACAAATTTTTCATCGTTGTCAATTTCTATAACATTTCTGTAGCGTTATATATTCTTGTAAATAATAGCGGGAGGTAATTGGAACAGCGCCCAAAATAACCTCTGTCCAGGTACGCTTGAGGGCATAGAATTACCATAAATGCCCATGTTAAAATAAGCATAGAGCCCGGCATACGAGAATTATTTCTTAAATAAGTAGACGTTACAATAACTTTCACAAAGTAAAAAATAATTTTAATAAGGGTAATAACACAATTACCGAACTCCGAACAATCTTACAAAGGGAAAGTCAAAACTCATAATTATATAAACAGACAAAATCAGTCAACAACCGGAAAACTGTGAAACATTCTCGATATTATGCAACAGAAAGGTCATGGATGTTCAGAGGGTGTATATGTCTTGTTATTGTTGTATGTATGAGAGATGACGTAGAGATTAGACTACAGTCAAACCTGTGACCTTTCAAGGCAACATTAAGATATGATCACATAAGACAGGTGGTCACTTAATACAGATTTATCAATTTAATGTGAAATTAAAATTAATTTCACATAATACAAGTTATTGCTTAATAGAGGTGGTCACTAAAACAGGTTTGACTGTATTAGCTTTCACTTTACTCTGAGAGTTTTAGGAGAATAATATGTAATGCATACCAAAGCAAAAAATTATTGAACTTTTTCTCGTTCTGAATTTTGTTTGCCTATTAAAGCGAAAGTCTTGCAAACGCTAGGTATATTGTGGTATCCTAGCAATAAACCATTTACACATTTTGGACCTTGATTCTAAAATTATACTTTATTCAGGAGTTATTTCCCATTAAGGCCGACAAAAGTGTGCTCTTTCCAATCTCTGCCCAGAGTTGTCGGTCCTTACACCCTCTCCAATCTCTGTCAACGCCTATGTGCCAAGAATCTTGGCCAAATCCAGTTTATTAAAGGGTAACTTGATATAAACCGGTTATACTGATCCCATATATTGTAAAATATGTAAAGAATACCATATAACTAATATTTGAGAAGCTTCTTTGTTTATTTTCGAACGAAGATAAGGGTTTATTTTTTACACGGTGATCAGTCATACAGCACTGTTCTTTTTCCTGGTTATAATAGCTTCTATTGTTGCTGAACATTACACTGGTAATATTTTATATAAAGGAAACCAGTTTAATACAAAGGTAGACTACTTTTTAGGCGTTGACAGAGAATGGATAGAGTGTAAGGACCGACAACTCTGGATAGAGATTGTGCTCTTTCATGCAATAATATTTTTTTATAATTATTATCCCACTCTTTGGATCATTTAGATTAGGTATGTTTTTTTATAATGCCAATTTCTTGAGATAGGTGTTATGCTAACATATTTTAACCACGGGGCATATATAAGTAGCGAAGCTTCCCAGCATCAGAGGTACAACATTGGGGGGGGGGGGGGGGTGTGCTAGCTGTACAGGGTGAATCGAATACACAACTTTTCCTGTAGAAAGGAAAGATCATGTGTGGTCGCTTCATGTATGGAGGCCGTCATGTTCCTTACAAGTAAAATATAACGTGTACTGATGGAGCCGTCCACAATCACCAACACTTTGTTTAGAACTTGTAGAAGTGGTCGTGGTCAGTGAACCGTTACAAGGCAAATTATCCGACTGTATCCATTATATATCTTGTTTTCTTATATATACAAGGCTTTTAATATTTTTCAAGTCTACCAATACTTGAACTTCACTATTTACAGGTGGTACTTTAAATCAAGATTGGAGCAATTTTCATGAATATCTTATACAACACCCTTTAAAATCAGGAGGTACCAAAGACCATTTTAGGCGGGTAAAAGTACCTGGTACAGCCCCTTTTTGAAGGCCTGTATATATATCTTTATTCTCATTAAACCATCATAGATCATATAGAGAAGACATGTATGTACAATATTTACAGTAAGAAATACATGTAATTAACTCTAATTTTAGCCCGGATTCCATAGACCTTTGTTGATTAATTTAACTTTACAAAGTTTTATCAATAATGATAATGTCCTGTGCCAAGCTTGGTCGTTATCCTTTAGACATAGAGATTAAACTTAGAAATATCCTATACTGGGCGAAATTGATTACTGGGAAGGATATTAAACTCTCTATTATTTCTTACAGGTTATTATATTTATCACAAAATAATAATTGTCAGTCTTCGTGGTTAAATTATGTAGAAAGTATACTAAATGAATATGGTCTTTCATATGTATGGCTGAACCAATATTTCATAAGTGAGGAATGGCTTAAAAACTGCGCTAAAACTTGTCTTCAAGATCAGTTTCAACAAACCTGGCATGCATATATTGATACCGGCTCTAAAACTTTAAACTATCGCCTTTTTAAAAATAAATTTGAATTTGAAAATTATTTCAATATCCTCGACGATAGGGATATATTTACTTTTTTGTCACTTTAGGCTAAATAATCATAAACTACCTATTGAATACGGACGATGGAACAACATACCTAGGGAACTCAGAATTTGCAATTTATGCAGCACAGCAGATCTTGGAGATGAGTTCCATTATCTATTAAAATGTGACTATTTCAGTGAAAAAAGAAAGACTTATATAGATAAAGAATACCTTAAAAATTTTAATATCCAGAAATGTAGTACCTTGATGAATCAGACAAAAAAATAAAAAATAAAAAACTGTGCATCTTTATAAGATATATTAACGAAAATGCCTGCCCTCATGGCTGAACAAATGTAACTCTCTCTCTCATTTTGTAGATATTGTATAGCTGTTGTCTTATTAAGTCCCCAAGCGAAGTTTGGAGACTTATTGTTTTTGCACCGTTTCTTATTATTATTTTTTTTTTTTATTATTATTTTTTTTTTTATTATTATTATTCTTCTTCCTCTTCTTCTACTATCCTTGAACTTGTCCGACCAAATTCTCAGAAACCGATGATCCAATCTTTACTAAACTTCACAGGAACGTGGATCTCCATCTCAAGAGGTGCACACAGGTCTTGGAATTTTGAAAATGGCCACCGTTGCCATGGAAACCGTGAACATATGTAACAATTTGTGACCTCACCTATATCGGAAACAGCCAAAGGGATTTCCACAAGCTTGGCAAATATATTAAGTAGGGTTGGTAAAATATTCTAACCCAAAAAAATCGCCAGCAAATGGCCGCCGAAAAAATGGGGACAATTTCAATGTTCTCTGATTTCAATGAAAATAGATATCTAAGGTTTTATTGAAGTGAGGAATTGATTGGTAATGATGAAAATTGAATTCGAATGGCCGCCATTTTCAAAATGGCCGCCGACAACATCGGCAAAATTTCAATGCTCTCTGATTTCAATGAAAATTGGTATCTAGGGTTATTTTGAAGTGTCGCAAATTGTTAATGGTCTCCGATTTCAATGCACATTGATATCTAGGAGTATTTTGAAGTGAGGAATTGGTTGGTAATGATGCAATTTGCATTCAAGGTCATTTTTACGAGGCCACCAATTTCAAAATGGCTGCCAACAAAATCGTCAAATTGTCAACGGTCACCGATTTCAATGAAAATTGATATCTAGGAGTATTTTGAAGTGAGGAATTGGTTGGTAATGATGAAACTTGCATCCACATGCCTGAATTCTGATATTGGGGTCGTTTGGGGACTTCTGTGTTTGCATCCAAACACAATCAAACCTCGTTATGTATTGTATTGTATCTTATTGTGTATTATGTTTGTATTTAGTTTGTTTTCTGTATACCAACCAATGTATCAACAAAGGTTACCAGAAATAAAGATATATAGATAACCTCGTAGCCTAAAGGCCCTTTTCACATTCCGCATCTATTAATTAAATTTGTCAAAGTTAAAAATCATTTTGATCTAAAGTTAACCTTATTCAATTACTTTCGGTCTTTTCATGAGCAGAATCAAGTTTAAATAATGAAAAACATCCATAAAAATACGAAGAAAAAAAGAAACCCAGTATGTATTGATTAATTAGTGTGAATAGATAAGGTAGGTTTATGCTCCGGGTGCGACAGCGATACGACGGATTTGAGATGTCACTTTCAACATCGCTACCCCGTCGCAGCAACGCACGTCATCGCTGACTATCGCTAGCGAAAATTTTCGTCGCAAGGATCATCGCTAGCTGTCACAACAGAGTTGAAATTATTTTAACCGTTATCGCTACCGTTGCTGAGTAATTGCCATCTGAAATTATAATTTTTTTTTATCAAAATCACAAGGCAACACGAACTAAAAACGATAGTAGCGACGCAACAATTGTATTGCTCGTCGCATCGCTGTCGTACCCGGAGTATAAAGTCACCTTTACTTTTGATTTTTTTTATCTTTTTGTTGATTTGATATTTCCTTTTTAATGGGCCAATCAGACACGATATATTTTTAATTAACTGAAAAGAAATGTTGTAGTTTTTGTTATGACTGGATTTTTTGTTATTGTCAATTTTTTCATTTTTTTTTTTGAAGGCGGAGAACGGGGTAGAAAAATGCATAAGGTGGCCATCGACGTCTTTTCCTAAAGAGATTGGAGCTTTATCAATATTGAAAAACAAATGGTTATCTAGTAGTAGGCTGTTGCTGCTCTGGATACTGGATTATGTCATCTCATTGGTTCAATTTCCATTTTCAACTTACTTTTCTTCCATATTTTTCATATCTTTTCACAATTTTCTTCAGTATTTTCCAAATCTTTTCACTATTTAACCTACTTTTCTTCCATATTTTCCCTATCATTTCACAATTTTCTTCTGTATTTTCCAAATCTTTTCACAATTCAACTTACCTTTCTTCCATATTTTGCCTATCTTTTCTCTATTCAACTTGGTTTTCTTCCATATTTTTCATATCTTTTCACTATTCAACTTACCTTTCATCCATATTTTTCATATCTTTTCACTATTCAACTTGCTTTTCTTCTACATTTTCCATATCATTTCACAATTTGTTTCCATAATTTCCATATCATTTCACTATTCAACTTGCATTTCTTCCATATTTGCCATATCATTTCACTATTCAACCTACTTTTCTTCCATATTTTTCATATCTTTTCACTATCCAACTTGCCTTTCTTCTGTACTTTCCAAACCTTTTCACTATTTTCTTCCATATTTTCCTAATCTTATCACTATCCGACTTACCTTTCTTCCATAATTTCCATATTATTTCACAATTTACCTCCATAATTTCCATATCATTTCACTATTCAACTTGCCTTTCTTCCATATTGTCCATATCATTTGACTATTCAACCTACTTTTCTTCCATATTTTTCATATCTTTCACTAGTCAACTTGCCTTTCTTCCATATTTTCCATATCATTTCACAATTTTCTTTCACATTGTCAATATCTTATCATTATTCGACTTATATTTCTTCCATATTTTCCATATCATTTCACATTTCAACTTACTTTTCTTCCATATTTTCCATATCATTTGACCCTTTAACTTGCCTTTCTTCCATATTGTGCATATCTTATCACTATTCGACTTACTTTTCATCCATATTTTCCATATCATTTCACAATTTTCTTCTGTATTTTCCAAAACTTTTCACTATTCAACTTGGATTTCTCCTATAATTTCCATATCATTTCACAATTTTCTTCCATATTTTTCATATCTTTTCACTATTCAACTTGCCTTTCTTCCATATTGTCCATATCCTATCACTATTTGACTTGCCTTTCTTCCATGTTTTCCATATCATTTCACAATTCAACCTTCTTTTCTTCCACATTTTCCATATCTTTTCACATTTCAACTTACTTTTCTTCCATAATTTCTATATCATTTCACTATTCAACTTGCCTTTCTTCTGTGTTTTCCATATCTTTTTACAATTCAACTTGCTTTTCTTCAGTATTTTCCATATCTTTTCACTATTCAACGTGGGTTTCTTCCATATTTTTCCATCTTTTCACTATTCAACTTACTTTTCTTCCATATTTTCCATATATTTTCACTTTTCAACTCTCCAATAGAACGCGGACGTGGAGTGCTACACAACATATCCGAAAACACCCGTAAAAAGAGCGGGAAAACCCAACTTCCAGTTGCAGATGGGCGTACCGAATGGAATCCCCTTCGGGGTCAAATGACTGACGTCACAACCGGTCACGTCACTTCCGATAGCACCAACACCTCGCACCCCACCTCAAATGCTAACTGAGCTGTGCTGATATACTTCTTATGTCATCTTGTCAATAATAGGGCAATACACATCTATGTACATGATTACATTATAATGGAGATAACTGTATTGTATTTGAAAATTTCGCGGCATCAATTGTCGATTTAATGGTCGCACATATCCGTTGATTGGCTCTGCTAACGCGTCGCCAGTAAGTTCATTTTGCGACCATCAAATCTCCAATTGATATCGTGAAATGTTTGAAAAACTATACAGTTATCTCATATTTATATCTTTTTCGAGCTGTATTTTGAGCTTATATTACACTCATTTTCAAATAACCGTGAAATTCAATGTCATCGGATTTTAAGTGCCCCAGTTATCATAGATTTTGCATCATCTCCCTGAAAATTATGTTGATTGATTCTTTGAGACCATACGTTTAAAATAAAACCCACTTAAAAGTGGCTTAGTCTCAAACTTCCAACTGACGAGTGCGAAATATCACAGACGCAGACAAAATAATCTATGTCACAACTTAATGGTATTGTTTTTATCTATTTAAAAGCAAATGCTATTCTGATGATACAGAGAAGCTGAAAGCAGGCAAACATCTATGGAATCAAACATTTTCAGTCAACAATCTTTCTTTTTTCAAGTGACATTTTGTTTTACAATATTGATCCTTTAAAATGTGCCAAAAAGGGTCATTTATTCCCAATGAATTTAACTTTCATAATATCAAATCATTAGCCATAGTACATGTATATAATGGTGAAGAATGTTACAGATAATCACAATTCAATTTTAAAATGATTGTAGAAGAAAACATTTGGACAAAGAAAACTTTAGCAAAATTGTTTCACGTTCCAATTGTTTATTATATTTTGATTCTGCAGCCAAATTGTTCAATGAATGAATTTTAGTTGTTGCATTTGAGATTGTTCTGTTTATTAAATTGTCTACTGACGCCACACAAGGTGTGTTACTTCATGAATATGTGCAAACAGGACAGGCCACGCTAAACTCGTAGATTACACTGGAATTTTCAAACATGTTTTGGTTGAAACCTATAAAATTGTTATTTCTAACTCGATGCTGCAGAACATTTGGGGAAATGTTCCCTTGATTAATATTGTTCCAATGGAAGATAAACCATATTAAAAATCTTTCCAAAGGTTTTGCTCAATTTTATCTGAAATATCACGCTTATAAGAAAATGAGTGAGAGATCGCGTTATTATTTTTGCTTGTTTGTTATGTAGAAACATATTTAAAAGTTGATTTTAAAGGTTTATTATTTTGCATATCCCCGAATTGATTGTAAAATAATACGTTTTATTAGTTTTTAATAGCAGTTATCACCCTTACGACGAACAAACTTATATGAGTTCTTGTAAGAGCAACGGAAAGGGCAAGCAATTTAAACAATTTGAATATAATTTTCTTAGAATTTGTAGATATTTGTAATGATATGCTATGCTCACTGAACTTATACATTTTCCCCTCTGTAAGGGAAAATACCCTCTCAAAAAGCACGTAACAACGTATAATTTTAGAATCGAGTCGGAAGTGTACAAGTGACAGGTCTGTTCACGAATAATATTTAGATAGACGTATCTTGTCACGTGAGTGTACGTGCATAGCATCATTATCGAGTCAAAGCTTCCGAAAATCGTAAGTGTTGTTATATAAATATTTACACTTTCATCGACATTTGATCCTTACATTAATGTAATATTACATATCTTAGAAACGGTAATTATTATTGATAAAATGATTGTTCATATACTGAGGAGGAACAATCCAGATCTCAGATGTAAATAGCTCTACAATAGGATATAACTTCGGACTCTCTGTACACCCCAGTTTGTAAAATGGGTCTTCCATGTTATCAAGAAGGGGAATAAAGGGGGGTGTATGATAGATATGCTGCAAACTTTTATTGTATATATAACTAAACAGCTAGATTTATTTATTTTATTGTGATACGGGTATTTAGTCCATGGGTATATATGCCTTTATAAAGTATCATGTCATTTAGTTCAAGAAGTGTCAGTAGAATTTAATTTTAACTGGATGGATGGTTTAAGCAGTTCGTATTCCTTCAGCAAGGTCAGAATGTTTGCCATTTTACCAGCCTGTCCCCCTTGTTCCCGCGCGAACAATCGAATTATATTGTAGTTGTCATTTTTCCGTTCGGGAAGTTAGCATGAAGCAGCTTCATAAGGGTGAGAGAGGTGAGAGAGGGGTGGTGGTAATGGACTATAGATTTTCAAATACAATAGTTCTTTTGTGGTTTTTTACCCACTTTCCGGGACATTTTCGGTTTCCTCATCAAACTAGAACTGTGAGCGACATCACTGGGTTATACCCCCCGCTTGCAATACTATGATGTTCAAACTTTGGAATACAGGTATATTAGCAAGTTACCTATGAAAAAAGAACGGAAATGGAGTACTGTCAAGGAGACAACATCCCATCTCCAAAATAAACTAACCAACAACATACATCTAGGGGTCGCCACAAGGTCTTCAACAAAGTGGGATTGTTTAAAACTAATACGGTTTCATCAGTATACATGAGGATTACAACATTTCCTAACCTTTATACAAGAGGATATCGGTCACATCAAACGTTATTGATTCAAAATTAATTATTTATTCTTAAGTAGTTTTTACATTGCAAATATCCAGATGTGAAAAGGTCAATTAAAATCGTATTTCATTCAGGAATAGTTACGTTTACATTCCAATTTGTTGACAGGAACCATATTCCTTCATGCACAACTGAGGGCAGTGTATTACAACTTGGGAAACAGTTTCATATAAATCCAATCAGCCGTTTAGGAAGAGTTGCGCTTACAAGCCCACCTCTCCATACAGAACGTATTTCAGAGTATAAGTTAAATTATCTCCCTTCCAAATTGTGGACAGCAACCGTATTCCTTCATGCACATCTGCAGATAGTGTATTACAACTGTGTAAAGTTTCATAAATATCCAATAAGCTGCTTAGGAGCAGTTTCGCTTGCAAGGTACATGCCCTCCTTCTTTTCGTGAAAGTATAAGTTGAATTATCTCCCCTTTTAAATTTTGGACAGCAACCATATTCCTTCATGCACATCTGCAGGTAGTGTACTACAAATGAGTAAAGTTTCATCAATGTCCAATACATCGTTTAGGAGGAATTGCGCTTACAAGGTACATGGACAGACGGACGAACGGACGAACGGACGGACAGGATGATTCCTATTCACCCCCCAAACTTTGTTTGCGGGGGGTATTACAATGTAGCAATCTATGTTTTCTCTTAGTATGACAAAGTGTTTGAGACAATGTGCATTGACACACAATTGTTATTTTCTATGCTAAAACATTACCACAAGTCATATGCATTGATACGGATGTCCGGATATTCGTAAACTGACGGATTATAGTTTAATCTTAATATTAATAAGTGGGAGGATATATATCACAGTGTAGGAACGGAAGGGTAAAGTAACTAAACAACTTCGATATTTGTGATGGTGCATAGCGACGATCCATCGCTTGCAGGGCTAAAAATATTACCTCAGGTAAGATTTTGTAATGGTTTTAGCTTATACAAAGCAACCAAAGCAATTTGCCTTACGAAGGCCCATGTGTATATATGATGCATGAAGCACTGCAATAATGTTGCAAATGCAAGATAAAGTGTCCAAAAAATACCACCGACCAGTAGAAGTTTGAGTGCCTGTCTTGTTTGACAGCTTTTTACAAAATATTCGAAAATGTTATGATATTGAAATATACGTTTTTTAAAAACCTTTGATATATACTTTTGACATGCAAAGACAGCTTTTTGTAAGTTGTATCAATGCCGAGAAAGTTTGGGTCAAAGATAGTGATGCAAGAATTGCAGTGCATAGGTGCTGTTGGCAATCAGATATGTAGTTGATAATCGCTTGTAAACGTAGTGTATAGTCGCTTGAATTTCTCTTTCAATAACATTTCATAGATAAGTGTATCTGAAGCGTCCAAATGTTTAGCAATCAGTACTTTGACGATCGAGAGGATAACATCATTATCTTTGGGGGAAAACTGGTATTTGTCAAGAAAAAATATGACGTTACTTAGGCAATAGCCAAACAACCTGTTCTGGTGTCCACAGAGTAATACGTTTCTTTCCTCTTACATAATCGTCCCTTCTTTGCTTGTTTTGCATCAACAGGTTTGTACTTGTTATTAACTTATAAGGGGCCCCGGATGGCTCAATGAGTTAGGTCGTTGGATCTAACAACTCATACACGCCTATTACCAATACGGCGTGGGTTCGCGCCTGGCTGTGTAGATAACAAAAAGGGTGCACTCGACTCGCAATCGCAAGTCATAAAGTTTACCAGTTGCTTGTCCAGGGTCGGTGGTTCTCTCCGGGTACTCCGGCTTCCTCCACCACTAAAATTGGTCACCATGATATATAGCTGAAATATTTTTGAAATTGGCGTTAAAG
Organism: Bathymodiolus septemdierum; assembly: GCA_963383655.1. Lineage (NCBI taxonomy): Eukaryota > Metazoa > Mollusca > Bivalvia > Mytilida > Modiolidae > Bathymodiolus > Bathymodiolus septemdierum. The sequence goes on from OY726523.1 coordinate 84,071,944, forward strand.
CACCAAAAATCAATCAATCAATCACATCTTACTGTCTGTCTACTGGACATGATTTGCATATATATTGTATATCATACCTTGCCTGAATAGTGGAAACTTTTGTAGGTATTATGTACTGGCTAATCTGACTATTGAGTCTTAAGCCATGCTCCAATTCCTTTGCAGGGTACACCTTTGCTCGACTTGTGTGCATATAAAATAGTTTGCAAAAATATACCCATACAAGGTTAGTATGCATATATATGAACGGCATAATTCAAGTAAAATACTCAACTATTCCTCGGTCCAATCCAAAATATACAAGATATCATCATAAAGCTTACATACTCTCACTCAAACAGCAAAATTAAAAAAAAAACAAAATGACGGATTCAAAAGTATTTCAAAACCGAACAAGATGCTTTGTGAAACACTGATGCCCCCGTCCCAATCTTTGACATAGACAGACGGACAGGGCAAAAACTATATGCTCTCGAATCTTCGATTCTGGGCAATTAAAATGACGGACTACTCAAGTGATGATAAAACTGTTTAAAATGGCGGAAGCTCAAAAATGACGGACGACAAGCGATAACAAAACTCTATAAAACGAACTGTGACAGCGTGGCGTCGTCGATTTCACACGAAAAAAAATAAATCCAAATCGATTTTTTAAAAATATTATTCCGTGAAAGAAAGTCCAAATCATCAAAATCAATGGTTTTAATTTCCTGTGTGTTATGCACAAATTGTTATTGTCACTTTCGATTCTTTCGCAAAATTTTGAAAGCGTTAAATCCTCCGAAGGATTCATATTTTTAGTCATCCAAATCCATTTTCCTGTTCACCATTCAAAAATGTTTTCTCATCTGGCGCGGCTCGTGCAGATTATGAAGATTTCCCTCCAACTAGGAGGGCGTTTCCGCGGGAGATCTGATTGATTTCGCTAACTTTGATTGACATCGCAAGACACAAATCCCTTATTGAACAAAGTTGTTCATGCACCATCAGATATTTTGATAGGCCATACTCGTTCTGAGGCCTCGTCACATGGCCTACCACAATATTTGATGATACAGTCGCTTTTTTGTTCTATATATGTAACATAGCTAACTTTTAAGTTTAAATATTTGGCAAGCAATTGCAACTATATACAAAATTCGCAAGCAACTATGTCCTATGCGAACAAGCAACTATGCACCTATGATAATGACACCGACTATAATTAAAGGCATCTTTTGTGCATTTGTCAAGCATATATTGACTTAATACTTTTACATGGTATAGCAGTGATATTTGTGTATATAACAGTCGCATTGTCTAGTCAAACTTTACTTTATGGACTATAATAATGCATGTTTAAAATCATCTTTTGATATTAAAATGCGACAGCTTTAGTGATCTGCAGCTGAATCTTTTACACACGGTTCAAGTAACATCTCAGATCTTGCTCAAATGATTATAAAGAAACTAAGAACGCAAATATAACGCTATATACGTCAATAATTTTTCCAAATAATTGTTTTTTTTAAAAACTTACCATATTTCAAACGCTACATGTCCAGCAAGCAATGGATCGTCGCTATACACCATCACAAATACCGAAGTTGTTTATTTACACTTCCGTTCCCACACTGTGTATATATATAAATGACAAAAAATGGTGTATTTGGATATCGCACCTCTGTCCATTGAACTTATCTGTCATATTAGAAATGTATTTTTAGACATTTCTCGACCGCTACCCATGATTTCTGATATCAAATTTAGTACGCACGACACGTTTCTGGAATAATTTTCATCAATTACGCTCAAATCCAAACTATTTCAGAGCCAAACAATTTTAAAATCTTTGGCAGCAAGAAAACCAGAGCCGTGGGTTCGATCAATGGTCGAAATAATCGACGCATTAATACATTATTGTATATAACTTCTTCGTTAAATATACAACTTAAAGACAAATGTGCAAAGAATTTTGAGAATGTTAGAATAATGTGTTGGGAGCAATGAAATGTCAATATGCGCACTGTTATTCCATTGACCTAACAAATTACAACTAGAGGTGTTGTTCTAGAACAAAACAGGCATCGTCATCTCGTCAAAGCGTTACTCGCGATCATATAACTGACATAATCGCTGACTTGGTGTTAATATAAATTACTCACTGTATGAGTTGATTACCTTGGAACGATGCCATTTCGCGTTGAACATTGTATTTGGCCAACCAGGGTTCATGTTAACCGACTTTACACGTTTTGAGGTGGATAAGAAGATAATTAATTATTTTTCGTACTTTATTGAAAAAAAAAACCAAACATTGCCCAAAAATAGTAAAAAGAATATATCTTGTGGAGTTCCCTATAAATATAGTGGGTAAAATCACTTCCGAAATAGGAGTCCCCTGGTTACGTTGGACGAATCAAATAAACAATTCGACCATCGGAGTGGACATAAATGAGTAGCTCGTCTATTGAGTATGTCACGCTCCTTGAATGTTAGAAAATCACCTTGCAGTAATTCCTATGGATAAGCCACAGGTTGACATGAATAGAAGTTGTCTAGGGGAGGTATTGTTTGAAACTTGTTTTCGTCACGAATGTAACTGAAATACTGTTCATGTGACTTTAATTAACAATCGATATAAACTTGCACTTGTAGGTCCGTACCAGTGTCATCTTTTTTTTTTCTTTCATCTAGATTAGTTATTATTTGTACACTCGTTTCGTTATGAATATAACTGACATTATACTCATCTAACTTTAAAAAACGATAATTAAAGCTCACTTGGCCTAACGTCAAATAAGCAGCATTTCAACTCCACTCGCACACGGATGAGTTGCTTCACTAGTAAACTCGAATCACCGATTTGGTTTATTCGTACTAGTTAATACCTTACTTCGACTCTGACAAAATGAGATTTGACTGTAAATATTTTAGCGGTTAGTTTTATTGTTGGAAGAAACCGGATTACACGGAGAAAACCCACCGACCTACCCATGCAGCGGGATTCGAACTCACAGCGTTAATGGTAGAAAAACTGATTGCATAGGTAGTTGTAATTCCAACTACCTTACGACCACGACCTAGACTGCCCCTATTTTGCCAATTTAAACACGAGGGACATTTATATTGAATAACTATGAACTATGCGTTTTCAGAATAGAATATATCATAATTTTTTTTTACATAATTTTAAAACTTTTACTGAGTAAGTTTTAAACTTAGTGACACGTATATAATTATTGAAAGGAAACAACATCTACAATATATCATATGAAGATAATTTGCGAGATTGTGTTGATTGTATTTAAATATCGTATCGAGCTGACCTTTCATTTGAATATTGTTATACGACCATTAATTATTATACTAAATTGTACAACTTGACTTCCTCATCCACATGTATTCTTTACAAACAAATTACACATTGTACAAGTACCGTCAGTAGTACCGATAGCTAAAAACAAAAAATAAAGTGAAAACAAAATATACCACACAGTCGGAACATTTCCTAAATCTAATAGAAAAATCGTAGAAACAGAGAGAATTCGCTACACAGAGCACATGACCTCTCACTTTCCTCGATCGATACAGAGTACACAGACACGTCAATCAAAAGTGGCGGGGTTAAACTAGTTTTATGTGCCCAAAGCTCCCCTCTTAGTGAATAACCTACTATCTTCTTCGGGTGTTAGGGTTAAGGGTGTTTAAGAACATTTCAGGTATTTTGTGGTGGTCAGTTTTAATGGTACAGGAAAAGCAAGTTCCCGGAGAAAACTCCCAACTGATATACTTGTTCACACAAAGATAGTGTTTTGATTGATTTATTTTTGGTGTTTAGCGCCACTTTCAGCAATATTTCAGCTATATCATGGCGACCAGTTTTAGTGGTGGAAGAAGCCGGAGTACCCGAAGAGATTCACCGATAACGGACAAGTAACTGGTAAACTTTATCACTTGCGGCTGTAATTCACAAAGCCGGGCGTGAACCCACGACGTATTGGTGATAGGCTTATATGAGTTGTTAGGTAATCCAACTACCTAACTCTTTGAGCCATGCGGGCGCCTCACACAAAGATAGATATAATACAATGCGCCACTGGTTTGAATCGAATTCATAAAATTCATTGGTGATAATTTATATATTATAAGACAATGCATCAATATATATTGTACTTAGGGTTAGGGTTATGGTGTTTAACGCCACTTTCAACAATAATTCAGTTGCATCGCAGAGAACAGCAAACTGCCTAGAGTAGTTTCCGAGTATGCAAGAATTATGAGCTGGATCCCTGTAACGCGTTAGGGAATGTTGGTGTTTCAGAGACTTATTCTTTCTATGGGTGTAGTAAAAAGGCAACATGTGAATCCTACTGGGAAAATAACAGTAGATCATGGTCAATGGAAGCACCAATTTTCTCCTTAGTTGTTTCAGTTGATATTGCAATTTCTGCACTGCAGCAACAACGAGTAAGCCGTGCTGTATGACCAACCAGGTTATGATCCACTTCTCAAGATAACACTTGTTTTAGATGTGATAAATCAAATGTTTTACTTTAACATATCATGTAAATGAGAACATTTTTATTTATATTCTTGTCACAATGTTACTTTTGAGGGAAACATTGTCTCCGATGAATGAACTCGAAAAGAAGGCATTTGTAAAAATTGTTGTATGAAATAATTGCATGGTTCTTTTGTAGAATTACAAAGTCAATAGTCGTTTTGACCAAATATTTCAAGCGTTTCAATACTACAACGATGATATATATGTATATATATATATATTGAAATAATAAATTATTGTTCGCTACAGTAATTAACGGGTGTTTTGTGAATAAGGTCCCAGAAATATTATATTTCTTGCATTCTGAAGCGCATAGAAATCAGTATTAGTATTTTATCCCGAGCCCCTAATTTGCCCCTAATTCTGATCTTTCTGTAAATTTTAATTAATGTCATTCAAAAGGTTGATTCTATTAAATAATTGTAATGTTAGTATGTAATGTTGTTCATTGCAAAAACATTGTTTGTTTTTTAATCCAAAAATTCTGTTGATTGCCATATATTTTCCTTGTTTCCCTTTTTAATTGACTTGCCCGTTGATCTAATCAAATGTCAGTAAGAACAGAAACTGCTAACCCTTTCGGAGCACTTAAGTTACTTGTGAGTTATCATTGCATTTACATACAATTTGTCATATGCTTTTATCGTTACGTCCTGGAATATATGGCTACGTAACGTTGTATACAATCAACGTCTTGGCGTTCAAAGGGTTAACAATGTAGACAAACAAACAAAAATGACTGATGGGATTCGAACCACCTGCTAGAACTATCCATTCCATCACAAGGCAGCGCCAATGCGATCATGACTACTGTGCTCCCGCATTTAGTAGTAGTGATGGGGTAAAATGCGAATTAGAAAACATAGCAGACGATTTGATTTCTCTACTGCAGATTTAAGAAAATAACTACCAAGCACGAAAAAAAAAGCTCTGATAAAAACGACATGTTCTAAATTGCTTTATTTTTAGTGATTATGACGGTTTACATGATGTTCGAAAACAAAAAAAGGAACAGAATAATTAACATTGATAAAGAAAAATATGAAATTAACAGCTTGCATGTAAATTCGTGTTATGATTTTATATGTAAGGAAACATTTGTTGTACGGCTTTCGAAAAATCAATGCAAATCAATGCAAATCTACTGTACACTCACAATTCTTATAATATGTAGAACATAATAATAATAATAATAATAATAATAATTACTTAATATAAATATTACCTACATTTTCATCACTTTGACCAAAACCCATAACGAAACACATTATGTTGCAAAAAAAAAAAAAAAAACCAAGACAAAGCTGCTCCTATGGGATTCGCACTCGCAGTGTACATATGCAGGGGTAGCGAAGCAGCGACTATACGATGACGGCTACAATGATCAAATTTGTAAGTTTTGTTTTCCTTTTTGTGGTATATACCTGATGTAAATTGGTGCAACTCTATAATAAAGTAAACGATGCCTATATTTCATTAATTCATATTTAAGCATATTTTCCATAAAACGGAAAGCCTTTATATGTTACCAAAGGGAAAATGTATATATGCATGTTAAAAAGGAAGTTTTGTGTTGCAAGTTTTCGATTTTTAACAATTATAATTTTGTTTGTTTTCGTGTTTTTCTCCTTTACACCAGCATTGAAAGCACTTGTATCTGCACAAATTTCCAATTTGTTTTCTTAAAATCAGTCAAATCTTCATTTTCCCCATCCAGTTTTTGGAAGGAGCGAATGTCGGCTGTCTAACTCTAGTCATATTTCTACCCGACGTCTCTGACGTTTGGAGATGGCCAAATCCGGTAAGAATATCAAATGTTCCTTACAAAATCCACAGTGGAACCAAAGAATGAATAGTCATGAACCATGTAAATAACAAAAGGTAAATTATTCAATTTCTTTATCCTGAATGGAGCCTGTCGGAATTTTTATGGGAATCTGCATTGATCTCTCAAAAAAGAAAACAAAACTAAATATCATGCAAAAAAAGACATCTTTTTAATTACCCATATCCTCAGTGTTTAACATCTTCTTGCATTCAGCTCATGTTTAGTTTTGGGAAGTAAAAACCTCTGCAAGAGTGGACTGAATGCAAGATCATATCAAACCATACAATATCAAAATGTGGACAAAATATACACACACCAAGCACATGCTTCACATTTTGATATACATCGACGACAAGTTGGGAGGGATAGGGTGGGTAAAAAATGTCTAAGCCATCAATAACCATATGGTAGTCACGAATCGCATAAGACAACAGTCAGCCTAATCTATTATCACCATTAAACCACTATCATGGATGTTGAAAGAATGAGAAAGTGTCACATGTACTTACACCCTTTCACCTTTGCTAATTTTTCTATCGAATCAATACGATCTTCTAAGCTGTCAGTATCAGTATCCCTCTCCCTTTTCCTCTTTCTGTTATCTTCATTAGAGGTACCGCTACCACTTGTACCACTTGTACTGGGAGCCTGGAAAATATAAGGTAATTTAATGCATGCATATGCCCCTTTCTGTCAAAATCAATATATCACAAGTAATTGCTCAAATTAAACAATTTATTTCAAATTCATACATGTTATCTTAAGCAAATCAATGAACTAAGTAACCCACGTGTGCAGAAACAATTCACATCGACCCATTAATCAAATACATAAATCTGTTTGGTAAATACTGTCCTTAAAAGTTCTAAAGTTATTCTGTATGTATTGCACACTATACATTTGATATACATATCAATTAAAATATAAGAAAGCTCACGCAGAAACGTCATCTTCATCTGAGAAACAGGCTACTGGACCAGGGCTATGAAAAGATTCGCCTTATTCGATCTCTTAAAAAGTTTATATTCCGATACCAATATCTTGTCGAAATATATTCCGTCTCTGCAGAAAAAGATATAAGCGATGCATTTTCATATAGTGAAAATGTATTAAGATAATGAAGTCAAAAATGTCAAGAATTTTTTTGTCAATGTGTGACGTAAAAATATTTTTGACATTTACGTCACCGAATATGGTACTGTTTTGACAACTATTTTACCTATTTTGTTCCTGTATTTATATACTGTTACAGTGGCAGCCGGAACCTTTGAACCGTAATGAGAGTGGGAGGTTTGGCGCCTTAAAATCTGATTCAACCCACCATTTCTTTAGAAATGCCTGTACCAAGTCAGGGTCATTGCGGTTTTCACAGTTTTTTCGGTTTTTGACTGATTTTGTCTGTTTATATAATTATGAGTTTTGACTTTCCCTTTGTAAGATTGTTCGGAGTTCGGAAATTTTGTTATTACCTTTATTTTCTATACTGTAGTCAAGCTGTTATAATACTTTTATAACTTCCGTTTTCAACGGTATAAAACTACAGGTAACCCATGCGATTTGTACATTTCGTTGTATTTTGAATGGATGGATTTACTATCAAATTCCAAAGTAGATGTGTATTTAAATCAGAAAAGAGTTGCATTGGTATATGGAATGTATACCTCTCAGATTAATTCAACATTTTTAATTTTTTTATTTAATCAAATTGAACTCAACTTTAAATTGTTTTGGCAATTTCCAAAGTATAATTTACCGGAGTCCCGAATATATAAATATGCAATACACTTAATTGAATCTTTTCCGCCAATCAAACATAAAAAGAAAAAAAAAGTCTAATACAGGGGTACGTTGTTGAACCCGTGATCAAGAGTTTAGTAACAAACTTTAATCATTACATCAGTCGAGCATGGGACCAGGGACCAACCAAGCAACCGGAGTACCAGGAGAAAACCACCGACCTGTCGGAATACAGTCAAAACACTGACAAACTTTATCACATAAAATTGTATCGAGCAAACCCATATGAGCTGGATTCGAACGCGCAACATTAGTGGTGATAAACATTGATTGCATAGGTAGTTGTAAATTCAACTACCATGTGATCACGACGGATCTTAAAATGGTAGAGTGGTCTTATAGAAAAATATACTAGTACATGTCAATGGATTTTATTTTATTAAACTTGTTTAACTGCTTTGATTGATCTTAATTATGAACGACCTTGTCTTGTATTATGTAAAATAAAATAATGTCCCACGTGAAACTGTGTCCCTCTGTCTGCGGATTGGTACACAATTGCATGACAGGATATATCCCAGGACACTATTGCATACTGATAGTTTGTTCTTTTGATATTTTCTGATACATAAGAGACTGTTTAAAATAGTAAAGGTATACGTGTGGACTTCACAGAGGACACGTCAAAAATTGATTAGAAGGCCGCTTGTTTCTGCTATTTTCCAAAAATAAAATGTTGTTTGGACTTTTTGAAAATGCATGATAAACACAATATACGTGCATTGTCAGTAAATATGCAACTGATTTGTACATGTACTCGTTTCGAAACAGGCCAGAAAAGCTGGCTTTTCTTCTTGTTTCTAAAGCTCGTGCACATGGTTTAATTTGCCGACAATGTTCACGCCGGGTATTCGAGCACACGAAACCGTAGCTGGCACTAAGAACGCGGGTGCCGATAAAAAATCAACAAACAGGGTAGGTATATCGTAAGCGTTCTTTCGTATCTATTTTGCGATGAAATATGTTCGCTCAGTAACTGTGCACACAATAAAGTCAGGGGTTAAACAATCCGCTGGTCCGAGGTCCGGAACCTGCGATTTGTGGGTTCGGAGCTAACATTATCTAATCCTGTAAAAACCGACGGACCAGTTGAAACGGTGCAATTACGGACTTGAAATAAATAGGAGGTTACAAGTCCGAGTGACAGATGTTACTGCATAATTTTAATCCAACATTCACTGTCCCTTTTAATGTTGTAAACATTGGGTTACGTAATCTGTACTAATTCAAGATCAAGTGTGTTTTGTTCTGTACGAACCTCCGGTGATTATCGGAGTACACACACCGGGATGGTTGTAACATAATAGCCTAGGATCAGTTTTGCGCTTTACGGAAACGGTAATTCTTTCAATAATACATAAGCGTATTAGTGAAGCAGTTCAAACATAAAAATGGCCCGAAACGCCGGAAGTCATTGACCAGTTTTTTTTTAAAGTTAACGAAGCGGCTCCTGATACTGACAACAATAAATTACATAATGAAAAAACAACAAAAGATAAAAGATACGATAGGCTTAAACGGAATATATCAAACATCGTGGAAGGAAAGAAATCCTTGGGTTGAGAAAAGTGCCCTGAAGCGGTAGGCTGATAATCGCGGAGATCTAATCTCGCTGAAATTAAACTTCCGAGGACATTTTCTGTTCTGTATTTGTGGAAGTCTAATTATCTCAACGAGATTACCAGTGATCATGCTAATGAGAATTATGAAGTAAATATATGGGGTAAATACTGTAGAATATATCCCGAATTTGCACACAAAAAACAACAACTATGAAAACTGGATTATTAAGAATTTTTGTCTTAACATTTATTGTAATCAAACGGACGTTTTATACCATTTCATCATTCTCTATCCAGAGTGTTGTCGTTCCCGCTAAGCTCCACCACACCTCTGTCAACGCTTGAAAAATAGTCCCAAAATCACAAGACCATCTTTACCGTTTTCAGTCGCATGATCAAAACATCGTCGTACATTTTGTCTATCATATGATCGTTTTTAATTTTGACCTCCGCAAAACAGTTCTCAAAGATGTGTGGGGGGGGGGGGGGGGGGGGGGGGGGTCATTTTTAAGAGAAAATTGATTTGAAATGAGTGATTTATTCTCATCTTTATTGATATTTACAATAATTAAAACAATTTTAAGTACATTTTTTTACTGTTTCTAAATTTTACAAAAATCTTGAACAATGAGCCATTGACAGAGGTGTTGGAGCGTAGCAGGAACGACAACTCTGGATAGAGAATGCCATTTCATCTATAGTAAGGGAAATAACTCAGATAAAGAATATAATAAAGATTGTTTTCATAGAAAATGAATATGCAAACAGAAAGTTACAAAGAAAAGGGGGTGATAATACCGAGGCACGAGCGCCTGTGATTACATGTAGAACAATATATCAATAACATATTACGCCAATTCTTTCAACAATGAAAGGGGGCGGATGTGACATTTGAAGCGGCCTATAGTTCATGATTTTAAAGCTTTATGTAGTTTCGTATTTTAGTTATTATTTTAGAGTTTTCTGTAGTTTCGTATTATAGTTATTATTTTATAGTTTTCTGTAGTTTCGTATTATAGTTATTATTTTAGAGTTTTCTGTAGTTTCGTATTTTAGTTATTATTTTAGAGTTTTCTGTAGTTTCGTATCACATATTTCTAGTGATTTAAAGTCTCTCAAATTTGGAGGAAGTTCTGTGTTGTTGTTTATGTTAACCTGCTTTCACCGTCAATAAAGCAAATCACATTTAGCCGAAATTTTGTTGAACATTGTATAGGTTACCAGAAATAAAGAGAAGCTGTGGAACCGTAGCTATTATAAAATATTGTGATTTAGCGTCATGAAATTGATTCACACGTTTGGTTATTATTTGCAGTGAATAATTGTTGGATTTACCCTTGCACATTTATATATTTACGTCCATAAATAGATAAATGTTTAATGTTCTCAACTCTGCATAACAGATTAAAACACAATCAAGACTTTTAACTTCAAATGGTACATTTAGCATGCTGTACACACAATCAGAATATTGCAAGGATTTATTTACATAATTGATTCTCAACATATCTCAATTTAACAAATATATAATTTTAAGGGATTATTTCAGGCACAAAAAAAAACAAACAACAAATCATAATTCTATGGCAATGTATATACAAGTTCACTAATTTAAACTTAAAATAGATAAATTGAAGAAAAAAATGAAATTATATGACTGTTTGATGAAGTTATTAAAGTTTCAAACGCCACGATATAGCTGAAATAACCACCTACAAATCAATCAAGTAATCAATCAATTAATTAAGTCTCAAACACCTAAACATTACAGTCAACTTTGCAAAAACATATCAAACAAAAAACCGGAGTAATAATTAATGATTTAATGTATTTGGTTACACATGAGCATTTTTTTCTTTTTTGTATTTTTTGTTATAGATCTGGATTATCTTAATCACATATTGGAAAATGGACACCTCTTTATTTCAATTTTAAATCATCATTCCAAAATAATGTCGGCTGATATATTAGCTTTAGTGTTTTTGAAAATTTTATTTGAATGAGTCTAAATGTTGTAAGATTGATAGCATTACGCATAAACATAATGTTTCTATCCTTGAATTGTATTAAATCATTTTGTTATAATATGCGTGGGGCCGTCGTAGTCGTGATCGTATGGTAGTTGGATTTACAACTACCTGTGCAATCAGAGCCTATCACCACAAAAGTTGTGAGTTCGAACCCCGTTCATGGTGAGGTGTACTCGATACAACACTATGTAATAAAGTTTGTCAGTGACTTGGTTTTCTACGGGTACTCCGATTTCCTCCACTAATAAAATTGACTGCCACGATATAGCTGAAATATTGTTGAAAGTGGCGTTAAACACCATAACCAAACCACTCCCCACCACGTAGTTAGATTTCCAGATATCAGATTCATATCATGATGGACATATCTGGAAGAAAGATATGTTCTTCCATTAAGCTGTTATAAGAGTTGTAGAAAATATTTCACGGATTGGGGGAAATTCTGTCTTTTTCACAGACACGTGAAAAATATTCGAATTGGTCAAATAGAAGAATACATTGTTTCCGTAAATACTGAGTGAGTTAGCGGGTGATTCTTGCTTTGCGCAAAATGAGAGATTTCTCAGCTATATCATGGCGAGAACTTGCAACATTTGGTGAGTTGACCATGTCCTTTTTTTTACTAGACCAACACGATTATTTGTATTTTGCTATTGCTAGCTCACTTAAATAATAGTTCGCTAGTAGACATGTCGCTCCACTTGGACACATTTTCCCGATTCAGAGCAAAAATGCTTTGATCTTACTCCTTAAAGCACCATGCATAGCGAAGAAGCAACGTATACCAATTTTACAGTATTTGGTTAGGCCCGACCGGGACTCGAACCCACTATCTACCATACTCGAGGAGGCCATGCTAAGCATTACACTATAAATGTGGTCATTTAAACATTTCAGCATGTCCACAACAGAAATAACTTAAATATCAGATAAAATATACATGAATGTAGGGTTTAAACGTTGTTTTTGTTCTTGTTTTTCTTGTTTTACGGTATAACTAGTATGTGATTTTTTTCTTTCTATTTACAGCAGCTGACATTTCTTGAGATATGGCTCGATACAATCAAATCTTCATAATATTAGGAGTTTCTGTGGTTATTCTTCTAATGGTAAGAGGACCTGCATATTTCCAAACGCATACCGAAACTGACCCTCATGGAAATGATGTTGTGCTGCAAAAAAGACCAGAATCATATCAAAACAAAGTCAAAAACGTCATATTACGTAAAGAAAATCAGAAAAAAGTCAACTATTTTGAAGAATCAAACAATAAATTACCAACGCCAATACGACCGACTGAACCACTAGAAGTCATTCGTCGTGATTGTGGAGAACTTTGTAATACATCACGTGATGGCTCACCAGGCCCATACTTTAATCATGTGACAGCACAAGTGAACTGCCAGGCACTTTTTAAAAACGAGTTCATCGACAGGACTCATGGACTTCCGCACGCTCCAAAGGTCATACCGAAACATTTGATGAGCGATTTTACAATGAACGGCCGATTAAAGGTTTACGAATGGTATTTTGACCAACCATATTTAGAGAAAAAGGCTCTGTCACCAGTTTGGTCAAAAGAAATGGTTGAACAGTGGATAACCTTAGCAAAGCAGGGTAAATTAGGAGGTAATTATGGAATACCCGAAACGAATGCTTTAAGGGATGGATTACAGCATGCACCGGGTGTTAAAAATGGACGCGTTTTAGTGATAGGTTCTGAAAACCCTTGGGTCGAGGCTTGTGTTTTGGAAGCTGGTGCTAAGGAAATCGTTACACTAGAGTATGGAGAAATTATATCAAAGCACCCAACGATTAAAACAATGACACCTTTGCAATTCCGAAAAAGTTATTTGAGCGATACATTAGGAACGTTTGATGCTATAGTGACATTTAGTTCTGTAGAGCATTCTGGTTTGGGCAGGTATGGTGACGCCCTTAACCCTTGGGGAGACATTATAGCTATTGCCCGAGCATGGTGTGTTACAAAACAAGGGGGATCCTTGACAATTGGTGTGATGTACGATTATAACAATGATTGTATCAGATTTAATGCAGGTCGGTGGTATGGGAAGGTACGATTTCCATATCTTGCTACAAATTGGAAGCAATTTTATAGGGGTCAGGGTTCACAACGTGTCCACGTTTTTACGAACGGGAATGTTAAACCTACTTTGGACTTGCCAGTGTACCTAAAACCACCAAGCCCATATAAATATATAAATAATACAAATGTTGAGTATTCTCAAGCAAAGCAAGATCAAACTGTCTATCATTTGTTTCCAAAGAAAAATGGGTTCTTTATAGAAATGGGGGCATTTGACGGTATGAGTTTATCCAATACGTTGTGGTTGGAGAGACACCACAATTGGACAGGATTACTCATTGAGGCCAATCCAGATCTCTGTGACGCCATAGATAAACGTAAGCGTAGAGTTTGGCGTCTTTGCGCCTGTATATCGACCGAGTCTAGTACCACGTTTATAAAAGGGGGTGCTCTAGGAAGTGCCAAAGACACTGTAGATAAAGACCACTTGAAACAATTAAATCCTGCTCTCAAAGTGACAGTACTGTGTTTTAAGCTTGACACAGTCTTAGATAAAATTCAGCAGTCTCATATAGATTATTTTTCATTAGACGTAGAAGGTGCAGAATTATTTGTTTTAAATAGTATGAAAAATGAACTAAAATCAGGAAAAATTATTGTGGATGTATGGACTATTGAATATAGAGTGTGGGATGGAACAAAAATCATTGTAGACAAATCTAAAAATAATTTAGAAGGATTACGAAACTTTTTCAAAGACGTAGACGACTATGTAGAACATTCTCAATTGTCCAATACTGCCGACACTTCTGATGGGATGGCTTTAGATGTAGTATTTGTATATATTAGGTCATGGTGCCAAAAGTACCAAACTCTGCCAAGTGGTGCTAAATGTTAACGTCTATCGTGATGTTTAGAATAATTTATGTTGTATAATGTCTCCATGTAATGTAATAACAAGCTATGCAATCAGTGCCTATCACCACTAACGCTGTGAGTTCGAATCCCTGTCAGGCAAGGTGTACTCGGTACAACATTATGTGATAAAGTTTGTCGGTGACTTGCGACAGGACGATGGTTTTCTCCGAGTCCTCTGGTTTCCTCCACCAATAGAACTGACCACCACGAGCTGAAATATTGTTGAAAGTGGCGTTAAACACCATCAAACAAACAAACAAACAACATTATAATATCAGGGTTCCTCTCCAAAATTCCGAAATTTCCAGTAGGAAGAACACTAAGCATGCATGTTCGTTTTGTGCTCATCCACAAAGTGTATACTATCGGAAATCCAAGAAATCCTATGACATAATATAGTTTGCTTAATAATATGAAACAGCGGACAACATGTTTACAGTGGACGTCGTCGTCGTCATTTACAACTACCTGTACAATCGATGCCTGTCACCACTAAAGTTGTGAGTTCGAACCCCGTTCATGCCGAGTCCTACTCGATGCAACATTATGTGATACTATACAATTATAGTCTTTTGTTGAGCTCAATACGAGTTGATATGGACCTTCAAAACGATATTCACCGAAGCCTCTAGGCTGAGGTGAATATCGTTTTTAAGATCCATAGAAACTCGTATTAACCGATACAAAAGACTGTAATTGTTTTATTACAAAGTGAAAGTGAAACCAAGCCAATATGAAATTAATCACTGCATTATGACGTCATACATAATGCAATGGAAAGCAAAAGTGAAAGCGAGTCAATGCGAGTTTTAATCAAACAATATCAAATTTTACGGAATGTCAGGTGACAGCATGATAGCCAATACAATTGTTTAAATAAAACCATTATGTAATAAATTTTGCAATTGACTTACGGCAGTTTGGTGGGTTTCTCCGGGTACTCTTCAACCAATAAAACTGACCGCCACGATATAGCAGAAATATTGTTGAAAATGGCGTTAAATACAATAACCCTAGCCCTCAGGATTACATTTTAAAAGAAGACTACATGTATATATAGACAGGATATGTTGTAAGTAATATTATCAGAACTACTAAACTACATGTATATATAGACAGGATATGTTGTAAGTAATATTATCAGAACTACTAAACTACATGTATATATAGACAGGATATGTTGTAAGTAATATTATCAGAACTACTAAACTACATGTATATATAGACAGGATATGTTGTAAGTAGTATTATCAGAACTACTAAACTACATGTATATATAGACAGGATATGCTGTAAGCAATATTATCAGAACTACTAAACTGACTGCTGACTGAATGTAAACTGCCTATAAACGATCAATAAATCACACAGATGTTATTTCATAGATATGTTTTTATAGACAGATAATTAGATTCAGAAGGCTACACATATAATGCTGCACGCATGACAGAAGCAGCCGGCTATATAATTTGACGAGTAAATTCTTTGGATCGTATCAAAGTTTAAATTTAAACACCATTCTTACTAAGCACAATCTTACGATGAGCGCACATCTGCTAAAACAGATTTGAGCGCCATATAAACTTTTTTAAAAGTTATGTTTCGCTATCTTCAGTCATCAGATGTTCAATCTTTATTTCGGGTATTCATCATCTAATGAAAACATTCGGCATCCAATCAAAATGTCCGGTCGTAATTTATTATATTGTAATTTATTTTAATCTTGATCAAAATGGTGCATTGGTGAACTAGTGGTCAAAGTAGTTGACTTTTAAAACTGACGTTAATACTTCCAGACACCTATCGGAGGTTTTTACGTAGGTGCCAACTCTCTGGACTTGTAGACACGATTTGGTTGAAGTGAACAATAAACACAGATAATTCCTAACCCTCTTAGTGAAATCCGACATTACATATAACCCAACAAATATCAAATACTGAGCGTTGAACATCATCCAATCAACACCAATCATTAATGAACGGAATGCTGCACATCGATAATCCCTATTCGACGTTAAATTCCATCCAACCAATATAAAATATTGTTCACTGAACATCATCCAATCCATATCAATCACTAAAATATGGTGCAATCATCCTTCACAATGTACCATAGACAGGGGATATTTGTTCTTTTATTGGTGTTAATTTACATACATTGTATTTATAGTTGCTTACGTTTTGTATATTAAATATTTCAAAACATTTCTGAAATATAATATATGTTGTCATTTATAGTTATTTCTATAAACGGAAGATAAATATTTTTTACGTAGATACCAAGTACTGGCAGCCTTCAACAAGTTTAAGATTATGTTTGTGTATAATATGTCAGAAATGACCCCCACTTTAAGTTTCTTGATTGATATGGAATTCCAGTGTCTCAACTGATTGAAGACATGTTTCCAAAATAAACTTAAGAATGCCTGCTAACTTATATTTGAAGAAGAGTTTGTAGATACCAAAGGGGTAATCAGCATCCGTAAATCGAAGAAGGGCAGACAGCACAATGGCCAAACGAAAAAGGACAAACAACGATCTACAAAATGTTACACATAAAGCTAAAGATCAAGTAGCACGAACCCCACTAAAACAAGGGTTGAACTCAGGTGCTACGGAAAGGAAAGCAGTACCTGCTCAACTAATGGCATTCGTCGTGTTACTATAGTTGGAAATTAAGCATTCACCACAGCTGTCATTAATAAAGATGGAGATGCTAACTCCTCCAGTGCATCTGGTCTCCATCCCACTTTCATGGGAGCATATTGTCTGGGATTTTTTTCTATCGTCTTCTATTGGTAAAGTTTGTAGATAACATGGGTAATCAGAAGATAGGAATCAATGTAAACAGAGAATACAATGGCTAAGAGAGAAAAGACAAAACAACGAAAAGACAAACAATGACCAACAACACTCTACACACAAATCTAATGACGGAGCAACTCGAAACATCCGGAAGGGTTAGCTGTTTGTACTGTTGTTGAACATACCGGTAGTATCCGTAAGTCGTATGATCATTTAACTAGAATATCTATACGATACCGGATAATTATAGCACTAACCTACCATCTCTTTTCAAAATGATTTAACGGAGTTGTCTACAATCGTCTTCAAATGTCTAGGACGATACTCGGCTCTATTGTGTCGTCTGCTAGCTGTATAAAGCAATGATACATCTTATATTTAGGACGGAATGTTATTGAGTGCCTAATATGGGTAGATTAATTCGCTCCTTGCATATAGATAAAGAAAGCAATTTCCCACTGCTCCTATTGAACACTAATTTGCTTGCGCTCTTTGTAAGGCGAACTATTTAGTCTTACCATACTATCTGTATCTATGTCATATAGGGCATTCAAAACATCTATGGGTATTTACTAAACATTGTACGGGTCTCGTAATCAGAATTATGTCACCATGTTTCAAGTCAGTTGAAAGACTCGGAAATGAAAACTCCTTACCGCGTTGCTTCAAAAGAGCATTAGAATTATTACATACTTAAATTCTGGCATTATCCTTCATTTGAATCTACGGGTATCATACAAATGTCATATGCAAATTAACATGGCGCTTTTGGTCATTGTTTATACCGGAAGTAAAACTTGGGTGCGTTTCATTCTTTTTTTTTCCATTCTTTATCTGTCCATCGTTCCTGGTCGTCTTGTACTTCCTCATTCACACATTTTTGTTTTACTTTTGTTCGTGATATCTACCTACATAACTGCAAATCATAAAGTTTATATATTGTTTACAAATTTAGTGTGATTTGTAATACATTTTGGAATGAGCAACAATCATGGTTACTAAATGGGAAATCAGAAGCCGTAAATAGAACAGACAATACAATGGCCAAAAGACAAACAGATACATGCCCCTACAAAACGCTATAGAGAAAACTCGATCAACCAACACGAACTCCATTTTAAAGCCTGTGGTGAACTCGGGTGCTCCGGAAGTATAATTAGTTCTTGCTCGACTAGTGGCATCCGTCGTGTTATTCTTATTCAAAATCCGGTGATAAGTCCTGAAAGAGAAAGGGAAGAGGGGATATGACTAAGACGGTCATTTGTGACACAAATATTCCGTAACGGTTAACCAAGTCATGACGGCGACCGTCAAACTTCCCAAATTACAACTTTTACTTAACCATGTGGAACTTTTGGTTCAAAAGTCTTAACAGCAACCCTCTATACGGAAATCCAGATAGGAACCACAATCTGGAGAATATCGCATCAACAGATTTATATATATTTGTAAATTGAATTATCACTTGTAAAGTTTCGTTCTAATTCGACCCTCGCTATAGCTGTCCAGGCGTATGTCAAGATATTAACCAGATCTGGCTGTATCTGTGGTGTTTTTTGTTTTTTTTTCTTTTCTATAAATGCGTAGATATCAAGAATGTATACCAAATAGTAGTTAACATATCACTATGGAAACTTACATAAAGTCGTCCATCTTTTTTTTGTAAGTGAATATGTTAAAGACTTATGCTTGTCACTTCCAACGATATTTTATTTATATCCTGTTCTGTATGTGTCATTTTCATTGGTGATGGGTGCCACGATATAATTGAAATGTTGCTTATACTGGCATTACATGGAGAAAATATCTGACCTGCCACAAGTCACTGACAAAAGTTACCACTTAAGTTGTTTCGAGTACACCTCACTATGGTTGGGAATCAAACTCCACTTAAAGGTCAGTCGTGACATTGTTGTTAATTAATCTTTGTTTTCATAATTTTAGCAAGTGCAAAATTTCCCGTGCACAATATTGAAAACCCTGTAATATCATGAGAACAATAGCAAATCAGAAAGCTGCATGCTTAATATCTACAGAATGCCATATATTTTTCATGATTTGTGGGAACGTGTCATATGCATGTTCCAGCGATGTTAAGCGTACTCAACAGAGACATCTTCAGCTCCATGAGCGTTAACAGAACCAATGCAGAGACCTCACTACTGGCCAAAAGACCATTGCCGAGTTCTTGTGTGGAGTTGGGTGGAACATCAGACTCAATCACCAACATTAGTGCTTGAGTGACAATTGACATTATGAACATTTACAATTTTAAACTGGAAATATTCAATGTGTGTATGTTCATCATTATATCGTTATGATTTGATATATTTCATATGTTATTTGTTATATGACTTATAAAAACTCCAATCATTGATGTGATTAATTAAATGTAAATGCTAATTCATTGTTTTTTTTATTATTTTCTAATTAGAAAGAGTTGGATGGGTGAATATCAATGCATTAAATTTTGGTTCTCATATATCAAAGTCTCTATAAGAATCATTCCTTTATAAATAGAAGGAGTTGACATTGAATACATATCATTGAGACATCAATCGAATTTGGTTCTCAATCAAGGTCTTAAATAAATATCAAAACAAAAACAAAACAAAAAAACACACAAAGAAATAAAGAAAAAACAAAACAAAAAACACACAAACAAATAAAGAAAAAACAAAGCAAAACGTCAATAACAAAAACAAAGCAAAATTCATTATACACATTGACTTTCCGGGGCATAGTAAATGTGGAAAAAATATATTGTGACTTTTTTTTCCTGTGACTTTTTTTCTACTGACGCAACACATGCTTACGATATTATATTGAACACAGACATTATATCTATATTAATTCCTTACAGTCAATGATAAGCAATAAATCGTGAACGTAAAATTTTCCAAAAAAAAAAGAAAACAATTCGGCTTATTATTTTCGTGAACGGATTTGGCTATACAGTTGCGATGTTGTTGAACGCATGCCTAACTTAGTGATTTCTACCTCACATGGCTTATTGAATTTGCAGGCAACAATACCATCGGCAATATGCAGGTTTGTTATGCTGCTGCTCTGCCAGTTTCCATCGTTGGGCGTTCATGATTCTGTTGTCCGCACCAAATATTTATATTTGAAGTTCATATGAAAGGAAAGAAAAGAAAAAAGAAAAGCTAAATTCATATTAATATGTTGCTTTATTGTGGAGCCCAGTAACTGACATGAGAATTTTAATTGTGTTTATACGAAATAGTTTACGAAGCTTGTTTTCTGACATGATAATTTTTTAATTTTTTTTCGTTTATAGATATTTTTTAAATTTAGTTTATGCGAAATACTATTTCGCATAACGTCATGAAAATATTTATCATGTCAGTTAACGGGCTCCGTACTTTATTGTTACTCATAAAAAAAGAATGAATTCTAATTAAGAAAGAAGCGTCTTTTAATTTCATAATATTAATGTTTTAAAAGATTCAGATTCAATATTTTATTAAAGTATCTTCATTGTAATACACATAATACACAATCATCACAATATATACATTAAAACAGAAGTTTTATAGATAAAATACAAGTGCCATTCTATAAAGAATTACGAGAGACTATATAAATTTCAATAAATTAAAACTTTAAATCATGTCTATGAAATATTTCAGTTCTGGTAAAGCTTAACTATCAATCAAGAATATAAAAAAACTATTTCTTCTACCTAAATTATTAAAAAGAAACCATCATAAAGAAAGATAATTAAAAAGTTGGCATGCGGTGAAATATTTATCCAATTACGAATTATACCTCATAATTTGGTCTTAATTTATGGTATTAGAATGTGTTTTCCAAAGTTTTGACCTTTTTATCTAAGACATCAGCATATCTTGCATGCATCCGGGATATGTACAATGAAAGATGAACACAGGATTTACACAGACATCCTGTTCTTTGTATTTGATCTCGATCTACTTTTTTAGGTTTAAATAAAATACCCTTTCGTTTGTATGAACAATTATTTATATACACGACTATATGGTTTAAAAGGTAGGAAGATAGATAGGAGAGACATTGGGACTTCAACAGTGCTTATTGAAAACTTGCAAAAAATGGTAGGGTCTAGGGTCCGGGGTCTAGGGACTTAATAATTTAGAGCAGGTAATCATGGAACACCAACACCACCTCCCCCAGATTTCATCTTTCCCAACTGCATGACCCTTGACCTCAAGTTATGTTTATTCTGACTATTTCTGTAGAAATTCACACTTTTGTTAAATTAATTTGCTCCCGTATCGTATGTCGCACAGCGTTCTATGTGTTCTATCTGAACAACTCGACCTGATTTCAAGTAAACATGGTGTCACGTGATAAATGTTTACATACTTTCGGAGAGGCCGAGCTTATTTTCTTCTTCTTCTTCTTCTTCTTCTTCAATTTTTTTCAATATCGCCCCTTTAACTTGTGCATTTGAACTTACCAGTAGTAATTCCTACTTTATTTCCTATTGTAGGCATCTAAGCCGACGTTGTACACTTTCAAAATACCTTGAAAATCTTGATTGTCTACTGTGTAAACATAAATCAACATTCATCGATCTCCATCAGTTTTCCCGCGAAAAATGGATTAGTCTATTTGAAGTAGGGTCTAAGCCATCAAATAAAAATAGTGTTCGGTATAGCTTATTAGGATTAAACCATGCATAAGTTATAACAAAACATGTGAAAAATATGTGCAAGAAGTGAAAAAAGTGTGTATTTTACATTAATCGATGGATTTCAGCAACTTATAGCATCCTGTTTCACCCCACTGAAACACATATGAGAAATTCCGAAATTCCAGCGTTTGAGGTGCCCCAAAGGGTAAATTCTTGTCTTTAAACAGCATGATAGAAAGTCGTTAGTGAAACTTAAACACAGGCCTCTTTCAATTGAATTTGAAAGATTTTTTGTCATTGCAACCCCGTTCACAATTGCCTAACAGGAGTCCACAGATCGTCCACGTGTCACAGTTTAGAATAATCCTTCAGGACCTCACAGTGACCCATGACCCACTTTAGCACGTTCTACCAGTTAATTCTTAATAATGTTGTTTAAGAAGACTTGTCCCTTCCTAGGACAAGATAGTTGTATACGTTTTTTGTAGTGAAACACAGTTGGACCAACTCCCTTAACCTGTCTTTCAATCTTTATACAGAAATGTATTACATACTCTGTGCTACAATGTTAAACTGTTGTGTATATAATCATACTCTGTGATACAATGTTAAACTGTTGTGTATAAAATCATACTCTGTGATACAATGTTAAACTGTTGTGCATAGAATACGTTTTACAACGATAAAACTAGTAATAGTACATGTTGCTTTTAGAGGAAAGAAGATAAAAGTGTTTGTAATATGATTCCTTTCGCTAACGTGATTCTTTATGAGAGTGTTTTGCTTTCATATGGAAATTACAAGTTGATATTTGAAATTTGATTATTCCGCATCAATGCAAATTTTAATAACATCCTAGCACCAACATACTCGGGCTTACAATTTAGAATTTCATAATGACTATTTTCTTCTAAGATGATGCTATATTGTTCAATATTAAATGACATTTAACTTGTTGTTCATTTGAAAGATGATTTATCGTTTTGTTTTGCTTGAGGATGAAAGTATATTCAGCTTAAACGAGACGCCATAATAGTTCAACGAATTATTGTTCCAGTCTTATACTTAAATCATAACGCAGCCTTCCCATGCATATCTATGGAGAAAATTACACTTCATTAGGAAGATAGGTAATAATCATAATTAACAAACAAGGAAACAACATGCATAGATTTGGGAATACTTATAAATAAGTTGAAAGAAAATCATGACTTGTTCCAAGGTAGTATAATGAGCATCATTAAATAAACAATAATGAACAAAGGAGGCGTCACGCAAGAATAGATTTTGCACGTTAATTTTTTATCAAAAACATAGGGACAAAATAATATCCCCCTGAAACTCGAGTTGTCTGTCCATAAACCAAGAAAATTTTCCACTCAACAAATGCACCTCCCACAAGACAATAGATAACATAATATTTTAACGTAAGAGGTAAGATACTGATGTTAAATGTTCCCCAGGACACCATTTCAATCGTATCGATTAAAACAAACATATTTATCCAAGGTTTAAAAGAAATTCTGTGATTTGTCCGCAAAATCCAAATTAATAAAGCTGCAAGTGATGATATGCTACCGTGAAAATTACCAATGACTCTATATCTGAAATATTACTTTCTCGGAAATCTGATAAAGTTGACGAAATTCCAAACAAGATTCCTATATATTATCGATCTTTTTATGTCAATTTCAGATTTTAAATACGAATGATTTCCATTTTATCCAATAATGAACTTCATTGAATGTTGATACAGTATTTTCAATGTTAAAACGAGGTAAAGACTTTCCTCAAGCAAAATATATGATGTCTACTGATTTCTAATTTCTAACTGAAATGTTTTTTTTTAAGTGGAAAACAACACAATTAGTAGTGTATATAATTATACGTGCGTTATTTAATTTTTATGTTATTTTGCTACGACTAATGACTAAAATCTCAAATAATCTTAAAGGAGAACGAAACCAACTTTTGATTTGTGGTTTTACAGAATCTAGAACTAATAAAAAAAATGAAAATATGACGTTTTTTATGAAAATTTTACAAGGGTTGATGTTAAAGCACGTTTATATCTTATTAATTTTAAATTTCCCGCAAAGCATGCAGGCTGCCATTTTTCCCTTATCAGTGACGTCACTCCATCCATTCCGATTTACCTGTTCAACTGTATCAAAACAATAGTATCATTTTTGGAATTTCGTAATGGATAGAAATTCTAATGAAATGAGGTTAGTTGCATATAATTTTGAACCTGAATATTGAGAAGAAGAAATGACGTAGTCAACAACATTCAATCGCTGATGCTTCATCAGCTTTCAATGTTTAATTGTGTGTCCTCACGTGTACCGATCGCAATGCAATATTTGTGAAGATTTTCGATTTTCTGAAGGAACTATTGAAATTAATCATTACCACACACATTTTCTTCAGATAAATTCTTCTCTAATTAATTGTATAACGAGTATACATGGCATTATTGGCCACAAGAGAGTTGACCGGTGTCTTCTTCTGTTATATAATTACAAGAGAGTTGACATGCGTCTTCTTGTTCTATATAACTACAAGATAGTTGACGGGCGTCTTCTTGTGCTATATAATTACAAGAGAGTTGACCGGCGTTCTCTTGTGTAATATAATTACAAGAGAGTTGACCGGCGTCTCCTTATTCTACATAATTACAAGAGTTGACGGGCGTCTTCTTGTGTTATATAATTACAAGAGAGTTGACCGGCGTTCTCTTGTGTTATATAATTACAAGAGAGTTGACCGGCGTCTCCTTATTCTACATAATTACAAGAGTTGACAGGCGTCTTCTTGTGTTATATAGTTAAAAGAGAGTTGACGGCTTCTTCTTATGTTATATAACTACAAGAGAGATGACCGACGTCTTCTTGTGTTATTTAATTAAAAGATAGTTGACCGACGTCTTCTTATGTTATATAATTACAGGTGAGTTTACCGGCGTTCTCTTGTGCTGTATAATTTCAAGAGAGTTCACAGGTGTCTTCTAGAGTTATTTAATTACCAGAGAGTTGACCGGGGTTTTCCAGTGTTATATAATTACAAGAGAGATGACCGGCGTCTTCCTGTGTTATATTATTACACGAGAGTTGACCAGCGTCTTCTTATGTTATATAATTACAGGTGAGTTTACCGGCGTTCTCTTGTACTATATAATTTCAAGAGAGTTCACAGGTGTCTTCTAGAGTTATTTAATTACTAGAGAGTTGACCGGCGTCTTGTTGTATTATATAATTACAAGAGAGTTGACCGGCGTTCTTGTGTGCTATATAATTACAAGAGAGTTGACCGGCGTTCTCTCGTGTTACATAACTACAAAAGAGTTGACTGGCGTCTTCCTGTGTTATATAATTACAAGAGAGACGACCGGACTCTTCCTGTTTTATATTATTACAAGAGAGATGACAAGCGTCTTCTTATGTTATATAATTACAAGAGAGTTGGCCGGCGTCTTCTTGTGCTGTATATTTACAAGAGAGTTGACCAGGGTCTTCTTGTGTTAAATAATTACAACAGCGTCGACCGGCGTCTTCTTGTGTTATATAATTACAACAGAGTTGACTAGCGTTTTCGTGTGTTATATAAATTACAAGAAAGTTGCCCGACGTTCTCTTGTTAATATAATTACAGGACAATTGACCTGTGTCTTCTTCTGTTATATAATTACAAGAGAGTTGGCCGGCGTCTTCTACTGTTATATAATTACAAGAGAGTTGGCCGGCGTCCTCTTGTGCTATATATTTACAAGAGAGTTGACCAGGGTCTTCTTGTGCTAAATAATTACAACAGCGTCGACCGACGTCTTCTTGTATTATATAATTACAACAGAGTTGACTAGCGTTTTCGTGTGTTATATAAATTACAAGAAAGTTGACCGACGTTCTCTTGTTTATATAATTACAGGACAATTGGCAGGTGTCTTCTTCTGTTATATGATTACAAGAGAGTTGATCGGCGTATTCTTGTGTTATATAATTGCAAGAGAGTTGACCGGCGTTCTCTTTGTTATATAATCATAAGAAGGTTGACCGGCGTCTTCTTGTGCTATGTAATTATAAGAGAATTGACCGAGGTCTTCCTATGCTATATATCTACAGGTGAGTTGACCGGCGTTCTCTTGTGCTGTATAATTACAAGAGAGTTGACTGCCGTCTTCTTGTGTTATATAATTACATGACAGTTGACCGGCGTCTTTTTGTGTTATATAATTGCAAGAGAGTTGACCGGCGTCTTCGTATGTTATAAAATTACAAGAGAGTTGACCTGCGTCTTCTTGTTCTATATAGCTACAATATAGTTGACGGGCGTCTTCTTGTGTTATATAATTACAAGAGAGTTCACCAGCGTCTTCTTATTCTTCATAATTACAAAAGAGTTGAACGGCGTCTTCTTGTGTTATATAGTTAAAAGAAAGTTGACAGGCGTCTTCTTATGTTATATAACTACAAGAGAGATGACCGACGTCTTCTTGTGTTATATATTTAAAAGATAGTTGACCGACGTCTTCTTATGTTATATAAAAACAGCTGAGTTTACCGGCGTCTTCTTGTGATAAATAATTACAAGAGAATTGACAGGTGTCTTCTAAAGTTATTTAATTACCAAAGAGTTGACCGGCGTTTTCCAGTGTTATTTAATTACAAGAGAGATGACCGGCTTCTTCCTGTGTTATATTATTACAAGAGAGTTGACCGGCGTCTTCTTATGATATATAATTACAAGAGAGTTGGCCGGCGTCTTCTTGTGATAAATAATTACAAGAGAATTGACCGACGTCTTCTTGTGTTATATAATTACAAAGAGTTGACCGGCGTCTTCTTGTGTTATATAATTACAAGAGAGTTGACTTGCGTCTTCGTATGCTATATAATTACAAGAGAGTTGACGCCGTCTTCCTGTGTAATGAAATTACATATGAGCTGGCCGGCGTCTTCTTGTGTTATATAATTACAAGAGAGTTGACAGGTGTCTTCTTCTGTTATATAATTACAAGAGAGGTGAGCTGCGTTTTCTTGTTCTATATAGCTACAAGATTGTTGACGGGCGTCTTCTTGTGTTATATAATTACGAGAGTTGACCAGTCTTTTCTTGTGTCATATAATTACAAGATAGTTGACCGGCGTCCTCTTGTGCATTATAATTACAGGAGAGTTGACCGGCGTCTTCTTGTGTTATATAATTACGAGAGTTGACCAGTCTTTTCTTGTGTCATATAATTACAAGATAGTTGACCGGCGTCCTCTTGTGCATTATAATTACAGGAGAGTTGACCGGCGTCTTCTTGTGTTATATAATTGCAAGACAGTTGACCGGCGTCTTTTTGTGTTATATAATTGCAAGAGAGTTGACCGACGTCTTATTGTGTTATATAATTACAAGAGAGTTGACCGGCGTCTTTTTGTGTTATATAATTACAAGAGAGTTGACCGGCGTCTTCTTATTTTATATAATTACAAGAGAGTTGGCCGGCGTCTTCTTGTGATAAATAATTACAAGAGAATTGACCGACGTATTCTTGTGTTATATAATTACAGAGAGATGATCGACGTCTTCTTGTGTTATATAATTACAAGAGAGTTGACCGGCGTCTTTTTGTGTTATATAATTACAAGAGAGTTGACTGCCGTCTTCGTATGTAATAGAATTACAAGAGAGTTGATCTGCGTCTTATTGTTCTATATAACTACAATATAGTTGACGGGCGTCTTCTTGTGCTATATAATTACAAGAGAGTTCACCAGCGTCTTCTTATTCTACATAATGACAAAAGAGTTGACCGGCGTCTTCTTGTGTTATATAGTTAAAAGAGAGTTGACAGGCATCTTCTTATGTTATATAACTATAAGAGAGATGACCGACGTCTTCTTGTGTTATATAATTAAAAGATAGTTGACCGACGTCTTGTTATGTTACATAATTACAGGTGAGTTTACCGGCGTTATCTTGTGATAAATAATTACAAGAGAATTGACCGACGTCTTCTTGTGTTATATAATTTCAAGAGAGTTGACAGGTGTCTTCTAAAGTTATTTAATTACCAGAGAGTTGACCGGCGTTTTCCAGTGTTATTTAATTACAAGAGAGATGACCGGCTTCTTCCTGTGATATATTATTACAAGAGAGTTGACCGACGTCTTCTTATTTTATATAATTACAAGAGAGTTGGCCGGCGTCTTCTTGTGATAAATAATTACAAGAGAATTGACCGACGTCTTCTTGTGTTATATAATTACAGAGAGATGATCGACGTCTTCCTGTGTTATATAATTACAAGAGAGTTGACCGGCGTCTTCTTGTGTTATATAATTACAAGAGAGTTGACCGGTGTCTTCTTCTGTTATATAATTACAGAGAGATGATCGACGTCTTCTTGTGTTATATAATTACAAGAGAGTTGACCGGCGTCTTTTTGTGTTATATAATTACAAGAGAGTTGACTGCCGTCTTCGTATGTAATAGAATTACAAGATAGTTGACCGGCGTCCTCTTGTGCATTATAATTACAGGAGAGTTGACCGGCGTCTTCTTGTGTTATATAATTACGAGAGTTGACCAGTCTTTTCTTGTGTCATATAATTACAAGATAGTTGACCGGCGTCCTCTTGTGCATTATAATTACAGGAGAGTTGACCGGCGTCTTCTTGTGTTATATAATTGCAAGACAGTTGACCGGCGTCTTTTTGTGTTATATAATTGCAAGAGAGTTGACCGACGTCTTATTGTGTTATATAATTACAAGAGAGTTGACCGGCGTCTTTTTGTGTTATATAATTACAAGAGAGTTGACCGGCGTCTTCTTATTTTATATAATTACAAGAGAGTTGGCCGGCGTCTTCTTGTGATAAATAATTACAAGAGAATTGACCGACGTATTCTTGTGTTATATAATTACAGAGAGATGATCGACGTCTTCTTGTGTTATATAATTACAAGAGAGTTGACCGGCGTCTTTTTGTGTTATATAATTACAAGAGAGTTGACTGCCGTCTTCGTATGTAATAGAATTACAAGAGAGTTGATCTGCGTCTTATTGTTCTATATAACTACAATATAGTTGACGGGCGTCTTCTTGTGCTATATAATTACAAGAGAGTTCACCAGCGTCTTCTTATTCTACATAATGACAAAAGAGTTGACCGGCGTCTTCTTGTGTTATATAGTTAAAAGAGAGTTGACAGGCATCTTCTTATGTTATATAACTATAAGAGAGATGACCGACGTCTTCTTGTGTTATATAATTAAAAGATAGTTGACCGACGTCTTGTTATGTTACATAATTACAGGTGAGTTTACCGGCGTTATCTTGTGATAAATAATTACAAGAGAATTGACCGACGTCTTCTTGTGTTATATAATTTCAAGAGAGTTGACAGGTGTCTTCTAAAGTTATTTAATTACCAGAGAGTTGACCGGCGTTTTCCAGTGTTATTTAATTACAAGAGAGATGACCGGCTTCTTCCTGTGATATATTATTACAAGAGAGTTGACCGACGTCTTCTTATTTTATATAATTACAAGAGAGTTGGCCGGCGTCTTCTTGTGATAAATAATTACAAGAGAATTGACCGACGTCTTCTTGTGTTATATAATTACAGAGAGATGATCGACGTCTTCCTGTGTTATATAATTACAAGAGAGTTGACCGGCGTCTTCTTGTGTTATATAATTACAAGAGAGTTGACCGGTGTCTTCTTCTGTTATATAATTACAAGAGAGGTGAGCTGCGTTTTCTTGTTCTATATAGTTACAAGATTGTTGACGGGCGTCTTCTTGTGTTATATAATTACAAGAGAGTTGACTGGCGTTTTCTTGTGTTATACAATTGCGAGAGTTGACATGTCTTTTCTTGTGTCATATAATTACAGGAGAGTTGACCGACTTCTTCTTGTGTTATATAAGTACAAGACAGTTGACCGGCGTCTTCTTGTGCATTATAATTACAGGAGAGTTGACCGGCGTCTTCTTGTGTTATATAGCTACAAGAGAGATGACCGACGTCTTCTTGTGTTATATAATTAAAAGATAGTTGACCGACGTCTTCTTATGTTATATAATTACAAGATAGTTGACCGACGTCTTCTTATGTTATATAATTACAGGTGAGTTTACCGGCGTTTTCTTGTCCTATATAATTTCAAGAGAGCTGACAGGTGTCTTCTAATGTTATTTAATTACCAAAGAGTTGATCGACGTCTTCTTGTGCTATATAATTACAAGAGAGTTGACCGGCGTCTTCTTATGTTATAGAATTATAAGAGAGTTGACCAGCGTCTTCCTGTGTTATACAATTACATATGAGCTGGCCGGCGTTTTCTTGTGTTATATAATTACAAGAGGGTTGACCGGTGTTTTCTTCTGTTATATAATTACAAGAGAGTTGACCGGCGTCTTCGTATTCTACATAATTACAAAAGATTTGACCGGCGTCTTCTTGTGCTATATAATTACAAGAAAGTTGACCGGCGTCTTCGTATGTTATAGAATAATAAGAGAGTTGACCAGCGTCTTATTGTGTTATGCAATTACATATGGGTTGGCCGGTGTCTTCTTGTGTTATATAATTACAAGAGAGTTGACCGGCGTTCTCTTGTGCTATATAATTACAGGAGAATTGACCGGCGTCTTCTTATTCTACATAGTTACAAAAGAGTTGACCGGTGTCTTCTTGTGTTATATAGTTAAAAGAGAGTTGATAGGCATCTTCTTATGCTATATACCTACAAGAGATATGACCGACGTCTTCTTGTGTTATATAATTAAAAGATAGTTGACCGACGTCTTCTTATTTTATATAATTACAGTTGAGTTTACCGGCGTTCTCTTGTGCTATATACTTTCAAGAGAGTTGACAGGTGTCTTCTAGAGTTAGTTAATTACCAGAGAGTTGACCGGCGTTTTCCAGTGTTATATAATTACAAGAGAATTGACCGGCGTCTTCCTGTTATATTATTACAAGAGAGCTGATCGGCGTCATCTAGTATTACATAATTACAAGAGAGATTACCGGCGTCTTCCTGTACTATATTATGACAAGAGAGTTGACCGGCGTCTTCTTATGCTATATAATTACAAGAGAGTTGACCGGCCTCTTGTTGTGATAAATAACTACAAGAGAGTTGACCGGCGTGTTCTAGTGTTATATAATTACAAGAGAGGTGACCGGCGTCTTCTTGTGTTATATAATTACCAGAGAGTTGACCGGCGTTTTCCAGTGTTGTCAAATTATAATATTAGGTATACATGCACCATATACACACGCTTAGACACATATTTTATGTCTATCTCTAGATTTTCCTTAATAGACAAGGTAACACTTCGACTATTGAAGCTCCATTTTTATGGAGTGGATGTGGTCGAGTGGTCTAGGGCGCTGGAAATAAGCCTGATCGATTGTTTTGCAGTGTATCAATGGTGTGAGATCAAATCCGGTCGAGGGAATAACACAAGTTTGAAAGCTCAAAAAATCTAATGCTAACACTGCTTGGTTTAATTATCAGACTATATATAATATTTAGTATTTACCTAGTATCACAAGAAACTTTGAGATCCAGTGGGACAGATATAGTATGTGGTTGTCACCTGCTTTGATGTTCTTATAATATACTTTATTTCCTGTGACTGTATAATGAATTATTCATTATCCTATACAATATAATAAAAAAAATGCTGAGTTAGATTGCTGTCAAATTATAATATTAGGTATGTATGTACCATCTACAAACGCTTAAATACATGTCTTATGTCTATCTTTAGATTTTCCTTATAAGACAAGGTAACACTTCGACTATTGAAGCTCCATTTTATGGAGCGGATGTGGTCGGGTGGTCTAGGGCGCTGGACATAAGGCTAAACCATTGGTGCTGCAGTGTATCAATGGTGTGAGCTCAATTCCCGTCGAAGGAAGAACACAATTTGACAGCTCAAAAATCTAATTCTAACACTGTTTGGTTTAATTTCCAGACGTATATATACTTTTTGGGATTTACTGAGTATGATAAATAACTTTGAAATTCAGTGGGACAGATGTAGTTTGTGGCTATCACCTGCTTAGATGTTCGTATAATATACCTTATTTCCTGTGACTGTATAATGAATTATTCATCATCCTATACAATATATTAAAAATAGCTGAGTTAGATTGCTGTCAAATTATAATATTAAGCATACATGTACCATCTACACACGCTTAGACACTATGTCTTATGTCTATCTCTAGATGTTCCTTTCGAGACAAGGTAACACTTCGACTATTGAAGCTCAATTATTATGGGGCGGATGTGGTCGAGTGGTCTAGGGCGCTTGACAAAAGGCTAGGCGATTATTTCTCCAGTGCATCAATGGTGTGAGGTCAAATCCCGTCGAGAGAAGAACACAAATTTGACAGCTCAAAACAATCTGATGCTAACACTGTTTGATTTAATTTTCAGACGTATATATAATATTTAGTATTTACCTAGTATCACAAGTAACTTTGAGATCCAGTGGGTACAGATATATTGTGTGGCTCTCACCTGCTTAGATGTTCGTATAATATACTTTATTTCCTGTGACTGTATAATGAATTCATCATTATCCTATACAATATATTAAAAAAATTGCTGGGTTAGATTGCTGTCAAATTATAATATTAGGTATGTATGTACCATCTACACACGCTTAGATACATGTCATATGTCTATCTGTAGATTTTCCTTAATAGACAAGGTAACACTTTAACTATTGAAGCTCCATTTTTATGGAGTGGATGTGGTCGAGTGGTCTAAGGGGCTTGATATAAGGCTGAGCGATTGGTGCTGCAGTGTATCAATGGTGTGAGCTCAAATCCCGCCGTGGGAAGAAAAAAATTTGACAGCTCAAAAATCTAATTCTAACGCTGTTTGTTTTAATTTTCAGACGTATTTACAATATTTAGTATTTAACCAGTATCGTAAGTAACTTTGAGATCCAGTGGGACCGATGTAGTGTGTGGTTATCTATCACCTGCTAAGATGTTCATATACTATACATTTTTCCTGTGACTGGATAATGAATTCTTCATCATCCTATACAATATATTAAAAAATGCTGAGTTAGATTGCAGTCAAATTATAATATTAAGTATACTTGTACCATCTACTCACGCTTAGACACATGTCTTATGTCTATCTCTAGATTTTCCTTACCAGAGAAGGTAACACTTCGACTATTAAAGCTCCATTTTAATGGAGTGGATGTGGTCGAGTGGTCTAGGGCGCTGGAAATAAGGCTGATCGATTGTTTTGCAGTGTATCAATGGTGTGAGTTCAAATCCCATCGAAGGAATAACACAAGTTTGACACCTCAAAAAATATAATGCTAACACTGCTTGGTTTAAATTTCAGACGTATATATAATATTTAGTATTTACCTAGTATCACAAGTAATTTTGAGATCCAGTGGAACAGATATAGTGTGTTGTTGTCACATGCTTAGATGTTCTTATAACATACTTTATTTCATGTGACTATATAATGAATTATTCATTATCCTATACAATATAATAAAAAATGCGGAGTTAGATTGCTGTCAAATTATAATATTAGGTATGTATGTACCATCTACACACGCTTAGATACATGTCTTATGTCTATCTCTAGATTAAACCTATGAGACAAGGTAACACTTGGACTATTGAAGCTCCATTTTTATGGAGCGTATGCGGTCGAGTGGTCTAGGGCGCTTGACATAAGGATAAGCGATTGGTGCTGCAGTGTTTCAATGGTGTGAGCTCAATTCCTGTCGAGGGAAGAACACAATTTGACAGCTCCAAAATCTAATTCTAACACGTTTGGTTTAATTTTATGACGTATATATACTATTTGGTATTTACTGAGTATCATAAGTAACCTTGAGATTCAGTGGGGCAGATGTAGTTTGTGGCTATCACCTACTTAGATATTCGTATAATATACTTTATTTCCTGTGACTGGATAATGAATTCTTCATCATCCTATACAATATTTCAAAAATTGCTGAGTTAGATTGCTGTCAAATTATAATATTAAGTATACATGTACCATCTACACACGCTTAGACACATGTCTTATGTCTATCCCTAGATTTTCCTTACGAGACAAGGTAACACTTCGACTATGGAAGCTCCATTTTTATGGAGCGGATGTGGTCGAGTGGTCTAGGACGCTTGACACAAGGCTAAGAGTTTTCTTCTCCACTGCCTCAATGGTGTGAGGTCAAATCCCGTCGAAAGAAGAACACAAATTTGACAGCTCAAAACAATCTGATGCTGACACTGTTTGATTTAATTTTCAGACGTATATACCATATACACATGCTTAGACACATGTCTTATGTCTATCTCTAGATTTTCCTTATGAGACAAGGTAACACTTCGACTATTGAAGCTCCATTTTAATGGAGCTGATGTGGTCGAGAGGTCTAGGCCGCTTGACATAAGGCTAAGCGATTATTTCTCCAGTGCATCAATGGTGTGAGGTCAAATCCCGTCGACGGAAAAACAACATTTGACAGCTCAAAAATCTAATTCAAACACTGTTTGGATTAATTGTCAGACGTATATATAATATTTAGTATTTACCTAGAATCATAAGTAACTTTGAGATACAGTGAGACCGATGTAGTGTGTGGTTATCACCTACTTAG
Organism: Bathymodiolus septemdierum; assembly: GCA_963383655.1. Classification (NCBI taxonomy): domain Eukaryota; kingdom Metazoa; phylum Mollusca; class Bivalvia; order Mytilida; family Modiolidae; genus Bathymodiolus; species Bathymodiolus septemdierum. The sequence goes on from OY726523.1 coordinate 84,106,776, forward strand.
TTGTTCATATACTATACTCTATTTCCTGTGACTGGATAATGAATTATTCATCATCCTATACAATATATTAAAAATTGCTTAGTTAGATTGCTGTCAAATTATAATATTAAGTATACTTGTACCATCTACACACGCTTAGATACATGTCTTATGTCTATCTCTAGATTTTCCTTAATAGATAAGGTAACACCTCGACTATTGAAGCTCCATTTTTATGGAGTGAATGTGGTCGAGTGGTCTAGGGCGCTGGAAATAAGGCTGATCTATTGTTTTGCAGTGCTTCAATGGTGTTGGTTCAAATCCCGTCGCGGGAATAGCGCAACTTTGACACCTCAAAAAATATAATGCTAACACTGCTTGCTATAATTTTAAGACGTATATATAATATTTAGTATTTACCTAGAATCATAAGTAACTTTGAGATCCAGTGGGACAGATGTAGTGTGTGGTCATCACCTTCTTAAATGTTCATATACTATGCTTTATTTCCTGTGACTGGATAATGAATTCTTCATCATCCTATACAATATATTAAGAATTGCTCAGTTAGATTGCTGTCAAATTATAATATTAAGTATACATGTACCATATACACACGCTTACCACATATCTTAAGTCTATCTCTACATTTTCCTTACGAGAAAAAGGTAACACTTCGACTATTGAAACTCCATTTTTTTGGAGCGGATGTGGTCGAGTGGTCTAGGTCGCTTGACATAAAACTAAACGATTATTTCTCCAGTGCATCTATGGTGTGAGGTCAAATCCCGTCGAGAGAAGAACACAAATTTGACAGCTCAAAACAATCTGATGCTAACACTGTTTGGTTTAATTTTCAGACGTATGTATAATATTTAGTATTTACCTAGTATCACAAGTAACTTTGAGAACCAGTGGGTACAGATATATTGTGTAGCTCTCACCTGCTTAGATGTTCGTATAATATACTTTATTTCCTTTGACTGGATAATGAATTCATCATTATCCTATACAATATAATAAAACAAAATGCTGAGTTAGATTGCTGTCAAATTATAATATTAGGTATGTACATGTATGTACCATCTACACACGCTTAAATACATGTCTTATGTCTATCTCTGGATTTTCCTTATGAGACAAGGTAACACTTCGACTATTGAAGCTCCATTTGTATGGAGTGGATGTGGTCGAGTGGTCTAGGGCACTGAACATAAGGTTGAGCGATTGATGCTGCAGTGTATCAATGGTGTGAGTTCAAATCCCGTCTAGTGAAAAACAATATTTGAGAGCTCAAAAATATAATTCTAACACTGTTTGGTTTAATTTTCAGACGTATATATAATATTTAGTATTTAACTAGTATCATAAGTAACTTTGAGATCCAGTGGGACAGATGTAGTGTGTGGTTATCCCCTGCTTAGATGTTCGTATAATATACTTTATTTCCTGTGAATGTAAAATGAATTTATTATTATCCTATACAATATATTAAACAATTGCTGAGTTTGATTGCTGTCAAATTATAATATTAAGTACAATTGTACCCTCTACACACGCTTAGAAACATGTTTTTTGTCTATCTCTAGATATTTCTTACGAGACAATTGAAGATCCATTTTTATGGAGTGGATGTGGTCGAGCGAACTAGGGCGTTGGAAATAAGGCTGATCGATTGTTTTGCAGTGTATCAATGGTGTGAGTTCAAATCCCTTCGAGGGAATAACACAACTTTGACAGCTCAAAAAATCTAATGCTAACAATGCTTGCTTTAATTTTCAGACGTATATATACTATTTAGTATTTACCTAGTATCACAAATTACTTTGAGAACCAGTGGGTACAGATATATTGTGTGGCTCTCACCTGCTTAGATGTTCGTATAATATACTTTATTTCCTGTGACTGTTTAATGAATTCTTCATCAACATATACAATATATAAAAAATTGCTGAGTTAGATTGCGGTCAAATTATAATATTAAGTATACATGTACCATATACACACGCCTACCACATATCTTATGTCTATCTCTAGATTTTCCTTACGAGACAAGGTAACACTTCGAATATTGAAGCTCCATTTTTATGGAGTGGATGTTGTCGAGTGGGCTAGCGCGCTTGACATAAGGCTAAGCGATTGTTTCTGCAGTGAACCAATGGTGTGATTTCAAATCCATCGAGGGAAGAAAACAAATCTGACCGCTCAAAAGAATCTAATGCTAAAACTGTCTGGATTAATTTTCAGACGTATGAATAATATATAGTAGTTACAAGTAACTTGGAGATCCAGTGGTTGTCACCTGCCTAGATGTTTGTATAATATACATTATTTCCTGTGACTGGAAAATGAACTCTCCATTATCCAATGCAATATATTAAAGACTTATTGTGTTAGATTCCTGTCAAATTATAATATTAAGCATACAAGTTATGCAGTTGTCAGTTTATATTGATTGTCCGTTCTTGATAGCCACTTTCGCCAGCGTTTATATAAACCTATTGCATTATTAAGTATGTACATATATACGTCAAGAATTGTTTTCTTTCAACACGCATTTAATTGAAATCACCAGTTGTTGCAGTAATATAAGGGGGAAAGGGTAGCTTAACTTAGAGGCCGCTGTTAGCTACATAGCTTATTTGTCCGAGTGGAGAAAATAAGGCACAACATACTTACTGTTTACAAGTAAAGAAGATCATACATATGTAACAGGAGAAATATATCAAAGGGTAATTGCAATCCGTAAATCGAAGGAGGACAGATAATACACTGGCCCGAAGAAGGACAGTAAAAGGGAAAAAGGACAAACAACGATCCGCAAGGATCTATAAGGATAAATTTCCCCCTTCTTCATTGAAATTAGTAGTCACTGTGGTGAAATGAAAAAACATTAGACTGGTATGTCAAACAACACTGGCAAGATTATTATGTTTGGCTGAAAACGTGGGGTCCAAATACAATTTTGGAAAAAAGTCAGTCTTCTATAGATAAACGTTAGAGAATACCAAAGGGCAATCTAGAAATGACAATCTAGAGAAGCTGATAACTTAGACGAAATTAAAAAAAAAAAAAACACAACACATTGTATGTTGGACACCACTATGCACACACACACACACACACAACTAAGTTAAGTAAGACATGCGCCCTCCGACAAACAACTGGTAAAACAGGAACCAAGGATAGTCTGTGTGAGATTGATGTACACATTACAAATGGTGTGATTTTCTTTACACATCGCGAACAATATTACATCGACATACATGGGCAAATCTAACCTTTGCAGTATTCATGGCTTACACAATAGCAATGCATATTATAACAACATAAACTTTGTGAATTTCCAATGTGTCTGTGTTTAAATTTCGTCCTTATTGATGACTATGCCTTTGTTTACCTGTTTTCAGTGATCCCGAACGGCTATGTGTACCGATTTTGCGATATATTAATTTGCCAGAAATATCATATCGAGTGGGCCTTGTAATATAACATTTCATGCAGAAATAGAATATAAAAGAAACAATGATTTATTTTATTTTCTAAATGTTGATAAAAAGCGCTTGATATACCATTTTGTCAACATCATTAAGACATTAACATCAATATCGGGATAAATTACATCAATAGCCATATTGAATTGACCTTAAACCACAGTTGTGATATAATACAAACAAGATGACATTTACTTAACATTTAATGTGCTAATGTAAATAAATGATACAGAATACTGAAGTGGTAGCAAAAATTGGACAATCCATAGAAACTGGCAACGCAGGTCACACAAGACAAAGCATAAAAAAAAAAAAAAACCGAACACAATGTGCGTTGGAAACCTCTATCCGCAAGCAAGCACACATAACGTTGATAAGACATGAGCCCTCTTGCAAACAACTGGAGGTAAAGACGAACCAACCATCATTTGGATGCGGAAATCACAACACGGAACCCCAAACGTAAAGACACATAATAGGAGAACACAAAACACTAAAAAAATAAGCAACACGGATCTTAATGATCGGTAAATCTTTTGGAAAAGCACTACACCTTTGGGTTCACAGCTTGTTTTTTTAAATATTGATAGGAATTTAACTGCTTTATTCAATCAAATTAAGAGCAACTTGAAGAAATATTAGGGAATACCGAAAAGCCAATCAAAAGTTCGAAATTAATTTCGTAAACCACGAAATTTTGTTTAAAATAAAAACGGGATATATACAAAAAGATGAGGGTGGGGTCAACACGCAATACAAAAGCAATAAAAAAAGAAAAGATGGGAACTTATGTGGTTAATATTGATGGAGGCTAATTTTAAGCTTACTATACCGCAACGAACAATATAAAGTAAAGCGAAAATGCAATACATATTCAAGATCATTTGCATATTGCAAAGTCTATATACCGGTAGGAAGATTTTGAAGGGGTAACCAAAGAATACTATATCGATTTTCTATATCTAAATGCATGCTCTAAAACGATGGTTGTATCGTGGTACATTGTCGTGTGGATGTGCTTCCTAATAGCGTTGACGCTGTATATTAGGACAAATCATGTCAATGTTAAATATCATAAACTTCCAGTGTGGAATTGTCACAGTGAGGATAAACACAGCATTAGTATTGGTATACTGATTCCTTCTACCACTAAATATAAAAATATGTGTTCAATTTTATTTATTGTTCCGTTTTATCTTATCATTTAATATTTCAGTATTTATCAATTGAGTTTGGTACATAAATATTGTAACTGTAAATCAAAGAATTTATATAATGGTAGTTATGCAGTTGTCAGTTTCTATTGATTGGCCATTCTTGATAGCGACTTTCTCTAGCATTTGCATCAACCTATTATACGATTAAGGATGTACATATATACATCAATAATTGTTTTCTTTCAACACACATTTTATTGAAATCAACAGTTGTTGCAATAATATAAGGGGGAAAGGGTAGCTTAACTTAGAGGCCACTGTTAGCTACAAAGCTTATTTATCTGAGGAGAGAAAATAAGGCACAACATACTTATTTTTTACAAATAAAGAAGATCATACATATGTAAGAGGAGAAATATATCAAAGGGTAATTACAATCCGTAAATCGAAGAAGGACAGATAATACAATGGCCCGAAGGAGAGTAAAGTGACAAAAGGACAAACAGCTATTCTGAATAATATATAAGGATACATTTCCCCCTTCTCCATTGAAATTAGTAGTCACTGTTGAAATGAAGAAAACATTAGGTTGGTATTTCAAACAACACTGGCAAGATTATTATGTTTGGCTGAAAACGTGGGGGTCCAAATACAATATGTGAAAAAAGTCAGTCTTTTATAACTAAATGTTAGATAATACCAAAGGGCAATCCAAAAATGACAATCTAGAGGAGCTGACAACGTATGGTACACAAGAGGAAATGAAACAGGGCAAAAACACAACACAATGTATGTTGAACCCTACTATGCACACACACACACACACACACACACACACACACACACACACACACACAATTAACGTAAATAAGACATGCGCCCTCCAACAAACAACTGGTAAAACAGGAACCAAGCATAGTCTGTGTGAGATTGATGTGAACATTACAAATGGTGTGATTTTCTTTGCACATCACGAGCAATATTACATCGACATACAAGGGCAAATCTAACCTTTGCACTATTCATGGCTTACACAATATCAATGCATATTATAACAACATAAGCTTTGTGAATTTTCAATGTGTCTTTGCTTAAATTTCGTCCTTATTGATGACTATGCCTTGGTTTACCTGTTTTTAATGATCCAGAACGGTTATGCATACTGTTTTTGTGAAAGATCAATTTGCCAGAAATATCATACGGAGTGGGCTTTGGAATATAACATTACATGCAGAAATAGAATATAAAGGAAACAGTGATTTATTTTATTCTCTAAATGTTTATTAAAAGCGTGTAATGTACCATTTTGTTAACATCACTAAGACATCAACATCAAGATCGGGATAAATTACATTAATATAACTATTGAATTGACCTTAATCCACAGTTGTGATATAATACAAACAAGATGACATTTACTTGACATTTAATGTGCTAATGTCAATAAACGATAGAGAATACTGAAGTGGTAGCACAAAATGGACAATCCATAGAATCTGTAAACGCAGATCACACAAAACAAAGAATAAAAACCAAACAAAAACAACAACAAAACCAACACAATGTTCGTTATTAATTCACAGAACATCATGAATATACCTTATGTTGAGATTGAAAGCTTTAGCTTTTGTATTTGTCTTTTAATACATTCATCCCAATATTAACATAGGAAAAGATCTGCCAGGAGAGGGAAACAGGTTGTTCCCATAGGATGCCGACGAGTTAATATATATCTTCATATGCAATCAGTGTTCATCAACACGCTCGATGAAATGTACATCTTATCTTTAAGCTAGTCAGTGACTTGTGGCTGCTATGTGGTTTTTCTATGTAACTTTGGCTTCTTTCGCCAATAAATACTGGTCTCTACGACATAGCTGAGAATAGATTACCCCAATGAATCTTTGAAATTACCGATACGAACGGAGATTTGGTTCAGAATATAGTAGCTTTACCCTTTTCTTACCGAATTGTTTTTTAACGTATGTTGCTGATTGTCACACAGACTTTGAGAATGACTTAATTACTCCTGTACATCATAAACATGTAGTGAATTCCACTTTTGATTGACTAAAACTATGCATGCAAGGTCCTATTATGGGTATATGCAGACGTTATATAAATTACTTGCCAACATATCCCAGTTATTCTGTAAATATGTTAGAAAATGGAGGGAAGTACTTGGAATATACTCTACAGAGAATATGATATATACGAGGCATATAGCCATAATACAGTAGATTTACTCTCTAGGTTGCAAAGTTGTTATTAAATTCGCATATATTCCTTTCAGATTTGTTCAATAAGATTGAGCATTTCAGTTGTATCATGTAGTCTGGATCCATTGAACATTTGGCATATGTCCAACTGCATTTTCATAACGCTGAAATACTTTTATTCATGCAGACTAAGCAAAAGTGTATTGTTAAATAGTGTAAATACTTTCTTTATTATATTTAGTAATGCCACTTAGGTGTGTTTGGTCTTTTTTCAACAGTGAAAATGTTTCTGCAGTGTAAATGAGTTAATGGAGTATTCTCATATAATCTGTAGCTATAACAAGAAGAGTTTGAAGATACCAAAGGGACAATCAGAATCCGTATATCGAAGAACAGACAACACAATGGCCAAAAATACAAAAGTACAAACAACGATCAACATAACATACATATAAAACTAAAGATCCAGTAACATGAATCCGATTAAAACCGGGGGTGAACTCAGGTACCCTGGAATGATAAGTAGTTCGTGCTCCACTAGTGACACCCGTCGTGTTAATCTAGTTACAAACCCGGTGATAAGTCAAGAACGAGGAAAGGACCGGGAAGAGTTTGCGACAAGTGGAACATATCCGTGGTCATTTGTGACACATATATTCTATAGCTGTTAAACAAGTCGTGGTGGCGACCGTAAAACTTTCGAAGTGATGACTTCAACTTTTTTTCTTTTTTTTTTAATAACGTAATATCTTGTATTCAAATGCTTGCTACAAATAACACGCACAAAGTTCAAGCTCCTTTTAGCGTTTCCCTGTTACATCCTCTTCTGATTATCCAACCTAAATACAATTTCTATGTAATACTTTTTGGAAACATTTATTTATTTTCAATTTATTATATATTTTGTTACTTTCATTAAAAATGTACACTTTTGAAGTGTTTTATTTTCTGTTATTCTATTAATATAGTCATTGACAAATATTCTATGAACATCAAAATTCTTTGTTTTCTGTTCAGATATTATATATAGTACGATTTGTAGATGGAAAACCCTACAACTGTTATCAATAAATGTAATGAAATATAGTTAGTATCATCTATCTTATATCCAAGTACTATCATAATATATATATGCTTGAAAGTAATTTTGGTTTCAATACCCAAACCCTTCATTAAGTTCTGAAATTTTATGATGACTTCAGTTTAGCTAAGAAGCACCCTTGGCTCAGTAGCTTCCATGCAAGCAGCAACCCTCTAGCAATGACATTCTAATAGAAATCACAAGCTCTGAAATATCGCATCAACTGAGATATATATACTCCATATGCAGGTGCTGCTGGAATGCTGCTACATATGAATGGAAAGTTCACAATGGGAAAATTGAAATCATCTGCTTTGTCGTAAAGTTTCGTTCTTTACCACCCCTCACTGTCATTTTCGAGGCGTAGGTCTAGGTGTGAAGCAAACGTATCTGTATCTGTGGTATCCTTTATTTCAAGCTCAATGGGATATATGCGATCAACGCAATCACCAAACCTAGAATTATTTAGTGAAAGGACATCATCTATATAGCGGAACGTGAAATTAAAGGAACAAGTCGGCAAGAATAGGAGCCAAATTTGTACCCATTTTGTGCCGACTGTTTGTTGAAAAACACGTCCACCAAAGATAACAAATATGTTGTCAATCAAAAGCTCGAGCATGTTGATGATATTAGTTTCAGAGAACTTTTTGGTAGAATCAGAGTGGTTTTTTTAACAAAATAAGATATGTCCCTTCCTAGCACATGGTATTTGCATATACGTTCGCCATTCTTCTTTATCACACACAGTTGGACCAATTCCCTTAATTTGTCCTTCAGCTTAGAGTGAGGAATAGTTGTTGTGTAGAGAGTAGAGAAGCTTAATGCTATTGCAGGAGGAGTGAGACCTAGATTGTATGTACTCTAACAGATCTCCAGAGTTCTTCAGAATCCACATCTGATTCACACCACCCCTAGAGTAGCTAGTGTCACAGTAACTCTGAAGCACAGTTTGGACCGCCGATAGAATACATGCTACTAATTTTGAAAGAGGGTTCGTGGAACATTTGGCAGAACCAGCAATATAGCGCAGTTTGAAGGGACACTTGTGTAATTTAGGAATCCAGTAGAGTGATGGTAGATCCAGTTCTTCATCTTTGGTTGAAATTCCAAAGGAATATAAAATAGACCAATTACTGTCCATGATTTCCTCTTTCGCAAGTGTTGTCGTGGTATACATTGTATGTACGGTTGCCAGCTGAATTGTCAATACCTAATTCCTTTATCAAGCAGTCTATATAATGCAATTTACACACAAATACAATATTGTTAGGGGCCTTGTCGGTGGAGACAGTAACATATTTGTCATGAAGGAGAGACAGGTGTTTAGCAACATTTGGGTCTTTGAAAATTGGTGTAGAGCGAGTGCTCATATACTCACTGAGTTTTTTTAATTCTAATCTGTATGAGCGACCACACACTCTTCATCCATTCGTAAAGAGTATCTAAGTCCTCCTTTTCACGTTTTACCCATTGTCAGGCATATCCTCCACGGAATCCATAAGTATGTAAAGCTATGCTTCCAGTTATTGGATTAGGGTCACGATGATTCGGCCCTTTGGCGAACACCTCTCGTTGATGATAATGTTAAGGTCATCAGCTATAACGTGGCCAGTCGGATTATATATGAATAGGGAACTTGCACAGGTGCAATCAGGAGTCTTAGATTTGAAATCGTCAATATTGGGATCCTGCAATACGTTGTTGTGTTTAGATTTTGTTGACGCTGGTCTGGAATAAACATACGAAATTATAGGCACGGACTGATCCTTAGAATATTGTTGAATATTAGATTTTACGGATTTGTCAAATTTATCAGTGATAATAGCAGGTGATTCGAATGTTGTTCAGGACTATAGAGTAGATACTGTCAATTATACATTAGATCATAATCCCAAGTCTAAATTAGAAATTCATGAAATGATTAATAATATGGATCTAGTTGATGTTTGGAGAAAAACAATCGTGGCGTAATGAGATACACATGGAGGGGCCCTAGTGAAAAACAATAGTTCCTTCTTTGATTTGAAAAGTGTACTTTCAGTAAATAGCACTTTTGTCCCATTTGTTGTTCCTGTTCGCCGTAGATGTGCAATATGATTAGTAGACTATGTGTTTCGATATTTTTTTGATGCACTATTTTTAAAATTATTTACTCCTGTATATAGATGATTTGCATTTTCATCGATTTTTGCATTACACAATTGTATTCCAGTTTGTCCTTCATTAAAATCTATTCTAAGAATCACTATATTCTGTGTTGTCGAAAAACCTTTATTTCTAAGTGTTTTTATCCTGAACGGCGTTCCATACATTGTTGTTCACCGAAAAGATGAAGGTTTCTTGTTATATTTTATAGTTTCAACATAAAATATTGATTTTCTGACTATTTATTATTTCATTGTATTGTATCTGTCGTATATATTCAACACAGACACTTCATGAGAACAGAAAATGCTCCGTGAATTGATTGATAGCAAACGAATTCGGGATGTCAACGAACAACGGCGGCTGTTGTATTTTTTCCGAATTTATGTGACGCTAAGCATTTTATAAATACTAGATGTTAATTATTATTTTAATCTTACCATTACTATTCCATCGGTTGAATCTTATTTTTTCTAGTTCTAGGCTACCTGTACCGGATATTTTTTTTCTTCATATTTTTGCATATTTTGTTTTGCAAAATTTTTACTTTTCCCCTTTTTAGATTTTTCTAGACTTTTAATATGTTTACTATGTTTATGTCAAGAACTACTTACAGTTGAAATAAATTCTCTAGCAATTAGTTTGAGGTAAAACCGTAGATTGACTGGACTAATAAGGTTAAATTCTCTGGTAGCCAATGTCAAGGATTGATTAAATGCATTCCAAAAGAAGGAAATCCAAAACACTTTCTTACAAATTAGCGTCCCATTACACTTTTAAACGTTGATTTTAAAATTGCATTAGCCTGTATAGCAAATAGAATAAAACCGATACTTCAGGAACAACAGTACTGTATTTGAAGAATTTGAGGTGTTACATCCACTATTGACACCGGCAACTCTTCAAATACAGTACTGTTATTCCTATTCTTATGACATTCTCCCAACATTAGCACGCTAGTTTGAAAACATACAAATAAATGACGAAATATATGCACTTTTCAAATTCATTCCGCTAAAAAAATAGTAATGTAGTTGCTTAAGGATCTGCCATCTTGAAAACGTGAAATCCTATTTGTCATATGTACAACAATTCACCAAGATAATTGAAATGCTACTTTGAAAACTTAGCTTAGTTAAATTATATATAAATTGAAGCGTACACGAAGCCAAATAACGTCTGATCTTTATATTTTAAACTGGAAGTCTTCATATGGCGTCACTTTGTTTATGTGCTAAAGTCGTTCAACAATATTACCTGGAATTTTTTTTTTTTTTTATTTTTAGACCCAGGGATATGCAAAAATACATCTTTATTCTCAGTATTGCATTATAATGGACAGTAAATTTGATTTGCGACCATCAAATCTCAAATTGATGCCGTGAAATTTTCAAATACAATTCAGTTAACTCCTGAATAGGTCGTCAGCGTCAAATTCATAGTCTGAAATATATGGCTCTGTCATATTGTTTACAAACAAGTGCATTCGGCGTAGGAATATAGCATTCATTGAGGCATGCCAACTGCAGATTTGACAGCTCTCGATAGCCAATGAAAATACGCGCTACATTATAATTGCATAAGAATCAAAAATATTATCAGTGAAACACAAAAAGTGTTGTTGAAAGGTATGTATATAGGGTAGTACATTAGACTTATATATGGTTTGTTAGACAAGCTAGAAGAAGATGATATACTAGGCCTTTTACTATTAATATATTTTGAGAACGCTTTTTACACAGTGGAATGGCCATTTATTGAAAAATCTTTAGCAGTTTTATGGTTTTGGACTATCTCTTCAAAAATGGATAAAATCCTTTTACTGTGATATAAGTAGCTCTGTTACTAACAATAGACATGCTTCAGAATTTTTCTCATTGTGAAGAGGTATTCGACCATAGACCCTATTCTACCTTATTTATTTATTCTTGCTTTGGAAATCTTGGGTGCTGTAATTACCCAGAAATAACAGGTGTAAAAATAAGTCAATATGCTGATGACTCCTCATTGATATTACATGATATACCCGAAACCGCTTGATCAATCATTATCTATGTTTAATACATTTTCAGAATGTGCTGGACTGAGAGTTAATCTTGACAAGACCAAAGCAATATTGCTTGGCTCAAGGCACAGTTGACATGAACAGCTACTTCCAGATAAACAATTATCATGGAACTTTTCTGAAAAATTTAAGCTATTGGGTATTACTTTCAATTTGTCAGAATCTGATAAAACACTGGGAAATTTTACAGAAAAAGTTAAATTAATGAAAAAAATACTAAACTTGTGGTCTTATAGAGATCTTATATACATTGGCAAAGTCATTGTTACTAAGACCCTAGCTCTACCCATTCTAGTTCAATGCCTTACTGTTTTACCAAATCCTCCATATTCATCTGTGTATGCTATTGAAGAAATTGAAGGTCACATATTCAATCCTTTAACAAAGCCCTTAAAATGTCATGGCTTCATAAATTACTTGAAGCGTTCAGCCATTCACCATGGAAACTACGTTTATTAGGTGATATGCAAAAATGGGGAGGAAGTAATATATTATACTTGAGTAAATAGGGTCTAGAAAATGTTTTGGAACATGCTTTTTTTTTTAAATCCATCAGAGTTGAAACAGGAAAAGGGGGAGTTGGTGGATATTCAACACGTCTTTTGCCAGCCCATGTGGTTAAACCCTTTGATAAAAAGGTGGTAATATGTGTATGAACAAAATATGTTGTGAAAATGGTGTCTTTTTGGTAAATGATTTAATATTAAAAAAAACAAAATGCTTTTTACATATGAGGAATTCATGAATCACTATAATATTAGATTAAATTTAATAGAATATTTTAGTATTCTAAGTGCCATTCCACATAGATGGACATTTTTGGTAAGAGGGATGAGACAATTATGCTAAATTGAAAATGATATTGTTGATAGACTGAAGAGGGACCGAAAGGCACGTACATACTTTTCAAAACGATTCATGTTAAATGTAAAATTGCTCCCTTTAAATATACAAAATAAATGGGAACAGGAAGTTCACACAAATATTGTTATTGAAGATTGGTGTTTCATTTACTGTATACCTTTTTCTGTTACAAAAGGTCGTCACACTCGGTCATCCACTACGTGGACGGTCTGACGTATTGCCCGTATCCCTCAGACGAAACATCAGTCGGTAAATTGTCATTCTTGGCACATTGAAATGGTTTGCGATTTGGGTTTGTGCCATTCTAGCCAGTATCATTCCAACAGCCTGCTCATTTTCATCTTGACGTAGCCGGGGCATTAACTTACGTTGACAGTATGAATTATTTTGATGCAACCTTTTGCTTACAATTAAAGATGACACATATAATGACCTTCGTTTCGATTGGAACTCACCGGTAAAGTCGTACAATTTAACAAATGATGAAAATCGTGGAATTGGTTAATTGACGTAGCGTCAATTCTTAAAGTGCCCATTTTGCACATTTCAGAAAAATATTTCATTATTTTTCATAGCGTGAAAAGGAAACAAAATGAAAGAATCTGGATTTGGAAAGAAATATGGTGTAACGTTTCTTTTTTTTACTAGTATGTTACCTTAAGTTTGAGTTGTATGTACATTCTTTTAAAACATGTATTATGCAATGACTATGACTCCACCAATGTGAACTGTCGGTACACAGACCTGATAAAGAAGATGTTATCTTTAGACAAAAATAAAATCAAAAATCTAAATCAAAAACCAAAAAAAATAATGCATCGTCGGAGCAGTTCAAAATTCCGAGTACAACAAAAGAATAAGTCAAATATAATATAAGAATAAGTTAAATATATATAAGAATAAGTCAAAAATAATATAAGAATAAGTCAAATATAATATAAGAATAAGTTAAATATAATATAAGAATAAGTCAAATATAATATAAGAATAAGTTAAATATAATATAAGAATAAGTCAAATATAATATAAGAATAAGTTAAATATAATATAAGAATAAGTCAAAAATAATATAAGAATAAGTTAAATATAATATAAGAATAAGTCAAATATAATATAAGAATAAGTCAAATATAATATAGGAATAAGTTAAATATAATATAAGAATAAGTCAAATATAATATAAGAATAAGTCAAATATAATATAAGAATAAGTCAAATATAATATAAGAATAAGTCAAATATAATATAAGAATAAGTCAAATATAATATAAGAATAAGCTAAATATAATATAAGAATAAGGTAAATATAATATAAGAATAAGTCAAATATAATATAAGAATAAGTCAAATATAATATAAGAATAAGTCAAATATAATATAAGAATAAGTCAAATATAATATAAGAATAAGTCAAATATAATATAAGAATAAGTCAAATATAATATAAGAATAAGTCAAATGTAATATAAGAATAAGTCAAATATAATATAAGAATAAGTCAAATATAATATAAGAATAAGTCAAATATAATATAAAAATAAGTCAAATATAATATAAGCATAAGTTAAATATAATATAGGAATAAGTCAAATATAATATAAGAGTAAATCAAATATAATATAAGAATAAGTTAAATATAATATAAGAATAAGTCAAATATAATATAAGAATAAGTTAAATATAATATAAGAATAAGTTAAATATAATATAAGAATAAGTCAAATATAATATAAGAATAAGTTAAATATAATATAAGAATAAGTCAAATATAATATAAGAATAAGTTAAATATAATAGAAGAATAAGTTAAATATAATATAAGAATAAGTCAAATATAATATAAGAATAAGTTAAATATAATATAAGAATAAGTCAAATATAATATAAGAATAAGTCAAATATAATATTAGAATAAGTTAAATATAATATAAGAATAAGTCAAATATAATATAAGAATAAGCCCAATTGTATTCTTTTCTTATTTTGCACAAATGATACTAGAAAAAAACGCCTGAGGAATAGTGACGCACACATAACATGAGCGCAAATGAGATGTGGCATACAAGGATGCATTTACAGGCGCAAACGGATATCAAGAAATACTCAGAATGTGACAATGACTATTTACAACCGGGCTTTAAAATAATCAGTCGTATTTATTTGTAGGAGGACGCATGTCTTATTTACGTTATGTGTTTTTGTTTGTGATAGTGGTGTCCAACACATATTGTGCTGCTATTTATTTGTTTTTATTCATCTTATGTACACTATATTTCTCTGGACTGTACATTTTTGATTGCCCATTCAGTATTATCCAATGTTGATTGCATCACTGTCATTTTCTAAAGTAAATATTTCTAACACATGGAAACCACGGAATAATACTCGTCATCGGGGCATTTCGCAACGATAGCAATAATGCATATTTTCATTATGAAGTAGTTTATATTATTATAATATTTTGGTGCAATTTTCAAAATAACTTACACTGTCAATTTTGAAATTGAATTCAGTTGTCTGTATCGTATAGATAAATAACTTACACCTGATAATGTCAAAGTGTAAATGAACTACCAGAGAAGTAACAAACTAGTCAAAAAAATCGAAGTACAGTTAGTGGCAGTTGTCTTGGGGAGATTAGGAAGAGATCTACATACCTACATCATGATGTCGATCATTTCTGTTTGTCTTACTTTATCACTGTCAATGTTTATCTTCACATCTACACCTAGCAACCGGCTTCTGAACTCATTCAATGTAAACATATTATTGTGGTTTGGGGGATGTCAAACAGTTGTTTTTTTTTCATTATCAAACACAAATGTTTGTAGCAAGCATAACATAGATTATCAGTAAACCTGCATATATATATACTAACAGGATACCAATATGAATGTTGACGTTGTTTGCGGTAAACTAAGGTATTGCGGACAAAGTGCAGACACATCTAAATATTCATGATTGCTTGCCATACGTATGCTAATTTAAGGAATAGAGTAGTATATTGTGTGCAAAAGGTTTGAATAAAATTTATCCGAATATTTCAGTAAATAATAGCTATGTCTGGGCATGCGTAACTACCAATCTCTTCTTAGTCCAAATTTAAAATCGATGGGTAATGATTATGAGCTAAATTGATGTGTGATGAAACACAAATTTAAAGAAACAAAATGAAGTTTATCAAATAATTTGCTTAATTCTTTCAGAAATAAACCTTAAATGCATTCCTGTTGAATGTTTTGTTGTGTATGTTGGGGTTAGTGTTATTGTGTTACACCCCACTCTCAACAATATTTCAGTTATATCGTAGCAATTAGTTTTATTGTTGGAGGAAACTGGAGTACCCGGAGAAACCCATCGAATTGCTGCAAGTTGCTGACAAACTTTATCACATAAAGTTATATCGAACACACCTCGCCATTAGTGGGATTGGAACTCAAAACCTTAGTGGTAATAGGTACTGATTGCATAGTTAGTTGTAAATTCAACTACCATACGATCAAAACCCTGGCGGCCCCATGTAAGTTGAGTAGGCAAATTGTGTGTAAATTTATTTGCATTGAAATTTGTCATTTTGGAATCTTAAAAAGTCACAAATTAATGATGTAATTAATTTGTATTTCAAGCTATTATACGCTTATTGACTGGGTATGAGGGTAATAGCACTTTTATTTTCCCCAAGGTACCAATTATTTTCCGAGGCAATGCCGAGGAAAATAGTTGGTACAAAGAGGACAATTTGTAAGATTGTTCGGAGTTCGGTAATTTTGTTATTACCCTTAATTATTATACTGAACAACTGTGCAATTCAAAATTCTATATTAGGTCTTCTTCTGATGGATCTTAGTCTACTTTATTAATGCTTTTTAAAACTAATACATTTTCATGTGTGCATATGAAGAAGAAATTAATCTAAAAAAAAATCATGTGATTAAAGTGCTATTCACCAGTGAATAGTACTTTTCAGACAAATTAAATGAAACTATGGAAATAATAATTTTATTGCAATAAAATGTATATCCAGTTTGACCCCGATAGTGACCGCTATTGTTGGCAATAATACAAAAATAGTAAAAATATTGTTGGACAATGGACCAGATTTGAAAACAAAGGATTCACTTGGACGAACTGTTTTTCATTACGCATACCTGTGTGAGAATCCTGATATAAATGCCATTTTGAAGGAACATAGATATCTTATGCATTCTAGTAATGATAATTCTACCATTAGGTCGTGGAATATTAAAAGATGGATTATTGAGCATATTACTCAATACTTAACTACCAAACTGCAGTTAAATGTTAACTAATATACCAAGATGAACAACGTATTACGCCACTAATAAAACAATAATCAAATCCGAACTCTCTGAGTAGAGACATCAACATGATGGATCCAACATAAGGATTTGAGGATGCAATCTAACAGACTTTAGTCTATATTTATAATTGGCATTGCAATATGAACGTTGAGTACGAGCTACAGGGATGTCTTGTTTTTGGAAGCTTTTAACTGTACTGATCAGAAACGGGAACAATGATAATCATTGAAACATCTTACTATGAAATCTTTGAAATTAAATCATCATTTGTGAAACAATACAGATATCGGAAGAACAAAGTAATCATAATCAACATGACATGGTAAGAACTTTGTGAAGACAACAAAGGGGGGTAATTAGGATTACCTGTCAAAGAACAAATCTCGTGAGAATTAACATTAATATCATAAGAAGATTTGATAATATAATGTTCCCATCAGACGAATACTATTATGGTGTTAATGACAAATGAACACCTACAGATTTTAAAGAACCAACAAGATTGATGATGTTTTTGTGAAGTAAAATATGATACATATAACAAAAGGAAGGGACCTTTCTCATTCATTTGTTAATAGTGTAGTATATAAAACAAAGAGGACATATTACCTTACTTGTTTATTGAGACAATCATTATTATTTATTGTATAGTATAAACGTTTGTGAGTGTTGTACATTATTTGACTTGAGTGTGTAACATGTCATTGATTGTTGCTTTCTTTGTAGAAACACAATAACAGTTGTTGAACTGTTTCAGTTTGTTTTTGTTTTCGTTGTTCTATGTAGTTGATTCAAATCTTCTATTTCAGAAATGGCGTAGTATTTGACAATTGTCATTCCATATTATATTACTAATTTTTGTTCAATCTTTAGTTCTAACAGTTTGTTGACCTATTTATTCTGGTCTCACACTAAGACCATTAATTTCTTAAAACTATTTGATATTTAATGTGTTAGAAGTAGCAGCTATGATGTTGTTTCCTAAGAGTGATGGTCTTTAACCAACTGATTCTACCTTCCTAGATACACGTAGACGTAGTAATCCGTTAACTCCGAGCATTCATTGATCTTGTTATTGTACTGTCCATTAACACCGCCTCATTTTCGTGTAAATCCCAAGCCAGGAATTCTAACGTCATATGTAGTGCAATGAGTTGAAGTGAGAGGTGATGTTTTGCTTTGATAATATTGGTGAAATTGTGGACCATCACTATTTAGACTTTTTTCATAATGTTGGAATTCATTAATGTCAGTCGTTATGTGACCGCCTCTGAGAAAAATGAAGGGGGCAGATGCGACAATTACGTTATGGAGAAATAACGCTTTAATGCTAACGTCACCTTATCAAGCACCTACCAAGCTTAAGAATCCTTAAGAAATACCATTTATCTAGAGAAGCCAAATAATTAAAGAGACTGACATTTAGTTGTAATGAAATACAGGGTTGGCGAAATACTAATACAACTCAATACAAATTTAAAACAAAACATGTTAATGTCCTTTAAAAACTACTCTTTTTCCAAGAGACATTTTCCACAACGACAGGTGCTAAATTTCTGAATAAAAAGTGACGAAGCCTGGGAAGTCGTTAATACTATTATGGTTCGTTTTACTTGAAAAGTCATTATTTATTTCTAGCCACACAGCAGTTAAGAGGAGTAAGCAAAAGTTAACAGGCTTGTCAGAAGTTTGATTATCTCCCTTAGATTATTGACATTACGAACGAAGTTGGAGCAGAAGAACAAAATGCCAAATGTTAGATTATATGAGCCAAGAAAGTAGGTTGTCGGTGGATATTCCCCTCTCGAAAACAACCTAGGAACAGGATGGTGATTTTTACTCGAATTGAAGAAAATTTTTCATCATCTCCGGTATTGCCCTATATATTTCATATACAACTACAATTTATCAACAACAAACATTCACAGAGGTAATTTCTTGAAAAAAAATTCTCAAATTAATATAGTCTTGAATTTTTTTTTTCATAATCTTCATATTATTGTGTGATTTAAGATTTGTTGTAATCAAGATTGAAGCACATATCTTAATTTCAAAGTAACAAAATATTATATAACTATGGTACTTTTAACTTCAAGCATTCAAAACTGTGGTTAAGTCGTGAAAAGCTGAAAATCATCAATCAAAAAAGTAATATGAAGATTACGAAGAAAGAATTCTAAAGCATTGTGTGCTTATGCGCGAACATTTCAGGCAATGAACATCGGTATAATTGGTTTGTGAAATTTTCTGAGGTGACGAACAATTATGTAAACTAGCTGTAGGCTGTGCACAACAACCGCACACTGAAATCAGTGACAATATATGTGAATTGGAAGAAGATGAAGATACTGTTTTCGTTGAGGCGTCATATGGTGACACCCTGGAATATATCATATAAAATCGTATTCAAAATGATACTAGTGGGTGCTATGCTGAATATAACCATATGTTTGGCGGCATGAACATGCAAAACCAATGTTCTATGACAACCATTTGCAAAATATCTGGTAAAGTGTATCAAGACAAATTGTTCAATATTTGATCCTAACAAAGTGATGACCTATTCATTCTGGTCTCCCACGAATACCATAATAATTGATATCAAGTCTGTTAGAAGTACCAGTCATTTTGTGTCCTAAGAGCAATGGTCTTTAACCAACTGATATACCTTCCAAGTTACCCATAGGCGAGTAGTCTGTTAACTGCAAGCATTAATTGACCCTGCTATAGTTATGTCCATTAAGCTCACCTCATGTTTATGCTTATTCCAATCCATGACCTGGAAATATGTCGTCAGGTGTAGTGCAACGAGTTGAAGTGAGAGGTGATTGTTTCTTTGACGATAATAGTGAAATTGTTGACCATCACTATAAGGCTTTTTTTCATGATGTTAGAATTCATTAATTTAATTCATATGTGACCGCGTTTGAGAAATAGGAAGGGGGAGATGAGAAAATAACGTTATTGTGAAATAACGCTTTAGTGTTGACATCCAATAGTAATGCAATTTATCTAAAAAAAACAAATAATAAAAGACATCGACATTTAATTGAAATGAAATACAGGGTTGGTGAAAATTGGTTCAAGTCAATACAAATAAAAAAAAACTGTTAATGTTTTTTCCTAATAGACATCTTTCACAACGCCAGGTGCTAAATTTCTCAATAAAATGTGACGAAGCCTGGGAAATCGTTAATATTATTATGGTTCGTATAAAAAAGAATCTTAAATCACAAAATTATATCAAGATTATAGCGAAAAACTACAAAATATTTAGAATTTTAGTAAGATTGATCCATAAGTTACCTCTGAACATTTGTTTTGGTTTTATATAAAATATATAGGCACAACCGGAGATGATGAACAATAAATTAATTCTAGTAAAAATCACCATCCTGTTCCTATGTTCTTTTCAACAACCGGTAAACTGTGAAAACCGTAATGACCCTGACTTGGTACAGGCATTTCTAAAGAAATGGTGGGTTGAATCAGATTTTAAAGCGTCAACCTCCCGCTTTCATTACGGCTCAAAGGTTCCGGCTGTCACTATTACAGTATTTATAACAATAATGGAACAAAATAGGTAAAATAGTTGTCAAAGCAATATCAAATTCAGTGAGAAGGGTGGAACATCTATCGTGAACCATCTCCATCAACAACCCCAAGTCACCTGAAGTATTTTAACTACGAAAGTAAATGTCAAAAACACTTTTATGTCACACATTAATAAAAAAATATGCTTGACATTTTTGTTGACCTTATCTTGATACATTTTCACTATATGAAAATCCAT
The DNA here is from genome assembly GCA_963383655.1 of Bathymodiolus septemdierum. Lineage (NCBI taxonomy): Eukaryota > Metazoa > Mollusca > Bivalvia > Mytilida > Modiolidae > Bathymodiolus > Bathymodiolus septemdierum. Next base: position 84,127,898 of record OY726523.1, read on the forward strand.
CGTTTATTATCGTCTCAGCAGAGACGGAATATATTTCGACAAGATAACGCAACAAGTTTACGAGGTGTTTCGTCATATAACTCTTTGATTTACCATTTTCAACGTTTCACGATTTAAGCACAGTTTTGAGTTCAAAAATACTATAATTATATAATAGTGTGTCACCTTTTGTTTAAATCATGATTGTAGTAAACTATCTTTAATCTCAAAATCAGATGAGGATTATGAAGAAAAATTTCAAAATAATTTGAGTGTCGAAAAAATTGATCCAGAATAGGTCATTCGTTAGAGTCAGTAATACATATAGCTTAATTCAGAAGCTCTAAAGGAGAACAACAGAATCAGTCAATCGTGATGATCAGTAATATACATAGCTTAACTCAAGAGCTCTAAATCAGCAATTGGATTGCTATTTGCAAAATAGTAATTTTATCTGCATTTAATTTTATATAGAAAATACATACTGAGGTATAATAATATATTCTATTATACTTCTCATACTTTTTTCTACATAGATTGTATTGCAATAACAATCCTATTTCCATAGTTTCATTCAATTTGTCCGAAAAGTATTATTCAGCGGTGAATAGCACAAATGACTATTCACCGGCCGGTGAATAGCACTTTAATCACATGGGTTATTTTTGTTTTTAAAAAAAATAATTCTTCTTCAAATGTACACATGAAAATGCATTTGTTTTAAAAAGCATTAATAAAGTAGACAAGAAATTCACCAGAAAAGGACATAATTTAGAAATTTGAATTGCACAGTTGTTAAGTATAATAAAACACATATATACTTGATATTCGGGTAATAACACCTTACTTATCCTCTCTGTACCAACAATTTTCCTCGGCGCTGCCTCGGAAAATAGTTGGTACCTTGGGAACAATGAAAGTGCTATTACCCTCATACCCAGGCAATAAGTGTATACTGTTACACCTTAGAACAATGATCAATTTAGTAAACATGTAGATCAAGTTACAAAAACATGTTGGTTTTAATATATCGATATTTGTAGTGGGTTCGCTAATGTGAAAATGTAGAGTGAACGAGAAATCCCTAGTGCCTCAATTAATTTTAATTGTCTGTATATTACACCAAGTCTGTTTACTTACTATTTCATATATATCTACATTTGAAACTAGAGCCTGTCCGTACAACTTTGAGATCCAGTGGGACATACATATTGTATGGTTGTCATCTGCTTAGATGTTCGTATAATATACTTTATTTCCTGTGACTTTATAATGAATTCTTCTTTATCCTATTCAATATATTAAAAAATTGCTGAGTTAGATTGCTGTCAAATTATGATGTTAAGTATGTATGTATCATCTACACGCGCTTAGAAAAATGTCTTATGTCTATCTCTAGATTTTCCTTACGAGACAAGGTAACACTTCAACTATTGAAGCTCCATTTTATGGAGCTGATGTGGTCGAGTGGTGGAGGGCGCTGGACATAATGCTAAGCGATTGGTTCTGCAGTGTATCAATGGTGTGAGCTCAAATCCCGTCAAAGGAAGAATAGAAATTTGACAGCTCAAAAATCCAATTCTAACACTGTTTGGTTGAATTTTCAGACGTATATATAATATTTAGTATTTACCTAGTGTCACAAGTTACTTTGATATCCAGTGGGACAGATACCATGTGAGGTTGTCACCTGCTTTGATGTTCTTACATTTTACTTTATTTCCTGTGACTGTATTATGAATTATTCATTATCGTATACAATATATTATAAAATTGCTGAGTTAGATTCCTGTCAAATTATAATATTAAGTATACATGTACCATCTACACACGCTTAGACACATGTATTATGTCTATCTCTAGATTTTCCTTACGAGACAAGGTACCACTTCGACTATTGAAACCCCATCTTTATGGAGCAGATGTGGTCGAGTGGTCTAGGGCGCTGGACATAAGGCTAATCAATTGGTGCTGCAGTGTATCAATGGTGTGAGCTCAAATTCCGTCGAATGAAGAACAACATTTGATAGCTCAAAAATCTAATTCTAACATTGCTTGGCTTAATTTTCAGACGTATATATAATATATAGTATTTACCTAGTATCATATGTAACTTTGAGATCCAGTGGGACAGATGTAGTGTGTGGTTATCACCTGCTTAGATGTTCTTATAGTATATGTATTTCATGTGACTGTATAATGAATTATTCATTATCCTATACAATATATTAAAAATTGCTGTGTTAGATTGCTGTCAAATTATAATATTAAGTATGCTTGTACCATCTAAACACGCTTAGACATATGTCTTATGTCTATCTCTAGATTTCCCTTACGAGACAAGGTATCACTTCGACTATTGAAGCTCCATCTTTATGGAGCAGATGTGGTCGAGTGGTCTAGGGCGCTGGACATAAGGCTAAGCGATTGGTGCTGCAGTGTATCAATGGTGTGAGCTCAAATTCCGTCGAGAGAAGAACAACATTTAATAGTTCAAAAATCTAATTCTAACATTGCTTTGCTTAATTTTCAGACGTATATCTAATATTTAGTATTTACCTAGTATCATAGGTAACTTTGAGATCCAGTGGGACAGATGTAGTGTGTGGTTATCACCTGCTTAGATGTTCTTATAATATATTGATTTCCTGTGACTGTATAATGAATTCTTCATCATCCTATACAATATATTAAAAATTGCTGAGTTAGATTGCTGTCAAATTATAATATTAAGAATATGTGTACCATCTACACACGCTTAGTCACATGTCTTATGTATGTCTCTAGATTTTCCTTTTGAGACAAGGTAACACTTCGACTATTGAAGCTCCTTCATTATGGAGCAGATGTGGTCGAGTGGTCTTTGGGGCTGGACATAAGGCTGAGCGATTGTTTTTGCAATGTATCGATGGTCTGGGTTCATATCCCGTCGAGGGAAGAACACAACTTTGACAGCTCAACAAATCTAATGCTAACACTGTTTGGTTTAATTTCCAGACGTATATACAATATTTAGTATTTACCTTGTATCACAAGTAACTTTGAGATCATGTGGGACAGATATAGTGTGCGGTTGTCACTTGTTTAGAAGTTCTTATAGTATACTTTATTTCCTGTGACTGTATAATGAATTATTCATTATCCTATGCAATATAATAAAAACATGTTGAGTTAGATTGCTGTCAAATTATAATATTAAGTATGCTTGTACCATCTACACACGTTTAGATACATGTTTTATGTATATCTCAAGATGTTCCTTACGAGACAAGGTAACATTATGACCATTGAAGCTCCATTTGTATGGAGCGGAAGTGATAAAGTGGTCTAGGGCGCTGGACATAAGGCTAAGCGATTGGTGCTGCAGTGTATCAATGGTGTGAGCTGCAATCCCGTCGAGAGAAGAACAAAATATGATAGCTCAAAAATTTAATTATAACATTGTTTGGTTTAATTTTCAGACGTATATATAATATTTAGTATTTACCTAGTATCATAAGTAACTTTGAGATCCAGTGGGACAGATGTAGTGTGTGACTATCACCTGCTTAGATGTTCTGATAATATATGTATTTCCTGTGACTGTATAATGAATTCTTCATCATCCTATACAATATATTAAAAATTGCTGAGTTAGATTGCTGTCAAATTATAATATTAAGAATATGTGTACCATCTACAAACGCTTAGACAAATATCTTATGTATGTCTCTAGATTTTCCTTACAAGACAAGATAACACTTTTGACTATTGAAGCTCCATTTTTTTTAAGTGGATGTGGTCGCGTGTTCTAGGGTGCTGGAAATAAGGCTAGGCGATTGGTGCTGCAGTGTATCAATGGTCTGAGCTCAAATCCCGTCGAAGGAAGAACAAAATTTGACAGCTCAAAAATCTAATTCTAACATTGTTTGGTTTAATTTTAAGACGTATATATAATATTTAGTATTTACCTTGGTATCATAAGTAACTTTGAGATTCTCTGGGACAGATATAGTGTGTGGCTGTCACCTGCTTAGATGTTCTTATAATATACTTTATTTCCTGTGACTGTTTAATGAATTATTCATTATCCTATACAACATAATAAAAAAATGTTGAGTTAGATTGCTCTTAAATTATAATATTAAGTATGTATTTACCATCTGCACACGCTTGAATACATGTCTTATGTCTATCTCTAGATTTTCCTTACGAGACAAGGTAGCACTTCGACCATTGAAGCTCCATTTTTATGGAGCAGTTGTAGTCGAGTGGTCTAGGGCTCTGGACATAAGGTTAAGCGATTGGTGTTACAGTGTATCAATGGTGTGAGCTCAAATCCCGTAGAGGAAGAACAAAATTTGACAGCTCAAAAATATAATTCTAACACTGTTTGGTTTAATTTTAAGACGTATATATAATATCTGGTATTTATCTAGTATCATATATAACTTTGAGATACAGTGGGACAGATGTAGTTTGTGGCTATCACCTGCTTAGATGTTCGTATAATATACTTTATTTCCTGTGACTGGATAAGGAATTATTCATTATTCTATGCAATATATTTAAACAAATGCTGAGTTAGATTGCTCTCAATTTATAATATTAAGTATATATGTACCATCTACACACGCTTAGACACATGTATTATGTCTATCTCTAGATCTTCCTTACGAGACAAGGTGACACTATGACTATTAAAGCCCCATTGTTATGGAGGGGATGTGGTCGAGTGGTGTAGGGCGTTGGACACAATGCTAAGCGATTGGTGCTGAAGCGTATCAATGGCCTGAGTTCAAATCCCGTCAAGGGAAGAATAACAATTTGACAGCTCAAAAATATAATTCTAACACTGTTTGGTTTAATTTGCAGCCGTATATATAATATTTAGTATTTACTTTGTATCACAAGTAACTTTGATATCCAGTGGGACAGATATAGTGTGAGGTTGTCACCTTCTTAGATGTTCTGATAATATACTTTATTTCCTGTGACTGCATATTGAATTATTCATTATCCTATGCAATATATTAAGCATTGCTGAGTTAGATTGCTGTCAAATTATAATATTAAGAATATATGTACCATCTACACACGCTTAGACACATGTCTTATATATGTCTCTAGATTTTCCTTACGAGACAAGGTAACTCTTTGACTATTGATGCTCCATTTTTATGGAGCGGATGTGATCGAGTGGTCTAGGCCGCTGGAAATATGGCTAAGCGATTGGTGCTGCAGTGCATCAAATGTGTGAGCTCAAATCCCGTCGAAGGAAGAACAAAATTTGACAGCTCAAAAATCTAATTTTAATTATGAGACGTATATATACTATTTAGTATTTACCTAGTATCACAAGTAACTTTGATATCCAGTAGGACAGATATATTGTATGGTTGTCACCTGCTTAGATGATCGTTTTATATATTTTATTTCCTGTGACTGTATAATGAATTATTCATTATCCTATGCAATATATTAAACAATTGCTGAGTTAGATTGCTGTCAAATTATAATATTAACTATAATTGTACCATCTACACACGCTTAGACACATGTAGTATGTCTATCTCTTGATTTTCCTTACGAGACAAGGTGACACTTTGACCATTGAAGCTCTATTTTTTTGGAGCGGATGTGGTCGAGTTGTCTAAGGCGCTAGACATAAGGCTAAGTTATTGGTGCTGCAGTATTTCAATGGTGTGAGTTCAAATCCCGTCCCGGGATGCACAAAAATGTGACAGCTCAAAAAAATATAATGCTAACACTGTTTGGTTTAATTTTCAGACGTATATATACTATTTAGTATTTACCTGGTATCACAAGTAACTTTGTGATCCAGTGGGACAGATATGTTGTGTGATTGTCACCTGCCTAGATGTTCGTATGATATACATTATTTCCTGTGACTGTATAATGAATTATTCATCATCCTATTTATTTGCAGATATTCTGGGTAAGAAATTGACTGCACACCCAAGCAAGTCATTAACATATGCTTGTTCAGAAAATATATCTTGCAGATGAAAAATAATATTGGATAAACAGTTAAACAGATTTCATTAATTAGATGGGTTCCTTCTAATACTTTACTGAAATATTGAAATAAAAAATGTTTCAATTTATAAATTTCTTTCTCATATTTGAATAAAAAAGATCAAAATAGTTTTATTGGCCTGCTTATCATAAAAACAACATGGCATCAATTGCCAGTTGATAGAGCGCATCCAATTTAAACACATTCGATAGATGTTATATTCCTGCATGGATGAATCAATATACAACTGAAGCCATACATCAAGTGATTGTTTTCTTCTTTAGAAATATTTTTCATAACAAAGGATTTATTTTTTATATTAATATAAGAAAGCTGATAGATTTCTTAGCTTTGACGAATTAATTATTTTTCATTTTAATATGAGAAAGCTGCTAGATTTCTTAACTTTGATGAGAGTTTACTTTTTATTTCAATATGAGAAAGCTGCTAGATTTCTTAACTTTGACAAAGGATTTATTTTTTATTTCAATATCCGAATGCTGCTAGATTTCTTAACTTTGAAGAAGGATTTATTTGTATTTACTTATCAAATGATTTGAAATATTAATTGCCAACAATTCCACCAATATCAACGATACAAAGAAACACATTTCATATTAAATTATTTGGACATAAAAACTGTAAATAATGTGTAATGTATATGTAATAACCTGACATGCTTAACCTTATTAACACAGCATGAAACTTGTATTATACTGTTATTATGGCTGAATCACGCGAAGATCTACATGCTCAATTGAAGGTTTTTGGAGAATACTGCAAAAAATGGAAGCTGAAAGTAAATGTAGAAAAAAATTAAAATTTCATTTTTTCTAGAGGACGGCCTCTTGTAGATATACATTTCTCATCAAGTGGATCTGAAATAGAAATTGCAAACGAAATACCTCGGAATACTTTTAAGCATAACTGGTAATTTCAATAAAGCAATTATTGATTGTCTAGAAAAAATACAATTACGATTTTGTAAATTACTATTGAAATTAAAATCATCGACACCAAAGTATATGATTTATGGAGATCTGAGACGATTTTCTATCGAAATTGATATAAAAATAAAGATTGTGTCATCTTGGGTCAGACTTTTTTGGGGAAAGAAACAAACTTTTGTACTTATCATATAAACTTGTATACACGCTCTCTAGTGAAGAAAATGTTCATCTCGTCTGGATTAAATATTTAAAAGAACTGTTCGATGAAACAGGCAACCCTAGTATTTGGATACATCAAGATACTCCAAATTCTAATTGGTTAATTTCGAGTATCAAATTACGCCTGCATGATCAATTTTAAAATGGCTGGTATTCCCTAATTGAAAACACCCAAAAAGCATTGAATTATAGAATATTTAAAGAACATTAGGAATTTGAAAATTTAATATAATTATTTTAGATCATCTAATATATAGCGATGCAATTTTCCACCTTTTGTGATTACGTTAGTTTTTTTTTAAAGATAACATTTTTAATAATTAGTACATGAAAGTTAAAAATGTTATCTTCTGAGTTGTCAAAGCTTCTATGATTTGTTTTTCTTTAGAAATATCTAAGACACCAATTTTTCATGAAATAAAAATGTTTATTGTTGTATTTATTTAGGGAATTATAAAATAATATAATTCCCTGTTTATTTATATTATCTCTTTGATAACAAAGAGTTTGCATCATAATTATGAGCATCTGTTGTATCCTTAGTTAAACCGATTCTATTAAGACCATTATTATTAAATTTATCAAATGTATGGACAGATTTGTATCTTATAATAAACTTATTGTGACATTTACAGTACAAATCGACACAAGCGACAGAGAAAGGGAAATAACTATTTGGAAATATATATTTTTCATAAAACTCTTCAGTTTGTCTTTTAATATAAGAAAGCTGACAAATTTCTTAACATTAACGAAATATTTATTGTTTATTTTAATATGAGAAAACTGATATAATTCTTAACGTTGACGAATGATTTATTTCTTATTCTAATATTACATTATTAGAAAGCTGATAGATAGGGTGGAATTCTGTTGAATATGAGAACTGTTCCAACAGTGTGGTGTATTTTTTTTCATTTTATTTATTTAACATTTGAAAATTATACTGATAGCTATAATAGTTTCCGGCATGTTTCGAAAGATTGGAAGTAAAGAGCTTTCAGATAGTTCCGGTAGCAGAAGACTGTAATAAAAGCACAAAGTTACCAGGTACACATGTATGTTTGATAAATTGACTTATTCTGCATAGTAGTTAGACATTGACGTATGCTTAGAAAATATGGAGCTAAAGAACATTCGAATGGGTTATTGTCAGTTGCAATGACAGGGGTGAACAAATTGGGCCTAATTAGTTTCATTCATGTATATAAAATGTGATTATTACATTTAATTAATCTACACGCTTAGAAATTATGAGTAAATGACATTCAGATATGTCATTGTCAGTTCCAATAGCAGAGAATGGTTAAACAACAGTTAATGGTGATTATTGTTTACTACCAACTAAACGATACTTCAGCTATATGACGGTGAGAACAAGCTATATTTCAATTAGATAAAAGCGAGGACTGCTATGTACTAGAACAACAAGCTTTGTTAGATTTTCACAGTGTTAGTTCCCTGAAGCAGAAATCCGCAGATAGACATGTCAAGCCACTCAGACAACGTATTCTGATTTCTACACCTTAATGCTGCGGACAGTGTGCTATTTTGTTTTTCGTGTTATTTCATAATCTTCATTTGTCTCAATTAATGTTATCTCTGTATAAACATATATATTGTAAAACTGTTTTTATTTAATAAGAAAATTTGGCAAAGCGATGTCATATTCTAATAACAACAAAGAATATCCCAGTTTTCCTGGAACCGAAAAAAGAAACGGTTGAGCAAGTTGTGTCTAGGCAACGAGCCGCAAACAAACAAGAAACTATGTTCAAAACTACAATCATTGCTAGGGATGTTCCTTTACGTCCTCTTATACTGTTCCAGTTTATTACAGTCGCTGAACATGGATCAGGTACCAGAAAAACGAAATCTTAGTAAGTACCCGTTTATAGCAAAAATGTACCCAGTCAATGCAATTGGGCTGCTCAAATTAAACCAGTGCAGGATAAAAAATAAAGAAACAGCGGTGTGGTGAACAAACGCTCGAATATCTTTATACCGATATTTGATTATAAACAATAATGCATGTTTTCTTGTTTATCACTGTTTGCTTGTTTGTTTGTATTTAATTTTAGCTTAAAGTTTTTAGTGGGCTTCGTGTTACTTGATATTTATTTCTATATGTATGCTTTGTAGAACGTTGTTTGTAAACAATTATAAACTGATCAACATAATAAAACGTAGACATCAAATGTATTACCTAACTTCCATACACAAATGTTACGTCAATTATGAACTGATCGATGCTATTATTAAAAAAAACGTAGATATCAAAGTTAGTCCATACGGCTGATTTCTAGAATAATCTTCGTCAGTTAAACTCAAAATGAAACGACTGGAAAGCCAAATTAAAAAAAGGTTTTAGGGGCAAGAAACACAAAATGTCTGATAAGGAAAACCAACATTGGCTAGAGTCTCCTGTGATTAAAGGAGGATAATCTTAATTTTATTAATAATGTTTATTAGCAAGAAGGAAGAAGGAAAATAACACATGGTTCTATCGTTTTAAAAAAAAATACTGCATTTTACACCGTAATCTTTTGATTTTGAGTGTACCCGATGAAGGTTATTCCATGCACGCGTCGTGCGCGCTAAAATAAATTTTTATTTGTATTACAATCACCGGGATGATACCTCTGCTGGTGGATTATTAGTCCTCTAGGGTATAATTCATCTTGTAATTTGCTTGCTTTCACCATATAATTTAATCGAAATTTCCAGCAATATAAATATTATTAATACTAAAGGGTTCCCCTCTGTCTTGCTTAGGTCCTCTGGTTTTCTTGCCCCTAAAGACCTTTCAATTATTTGGATTTCAAATAGTATTGCTGTTAACGTACCTGATGAAGGTTATTCCAGTAACGAGTTTATGCGCTAAATTTGATATCTACGTTTTTATTTAATAGGTTTTCCCTATTGGTACTATTTAAGGATAAATGTCACTTAATTTTTATTTTCTCTGTATTGTATGCAAAGATATGTAGCCTAAAGGTAAAGGTTACTGTTATATCGTTTACTGCAACTTTCAACGATATTTCAGTTATATCGTGGCGATCCCGTTTTATTTGTGGAAGAAACCAGAGTACCCAGAGAAAACCATCAACCTGCTGCCAGTCACTGACAAACTCTATTACATATCGAGTATGCCTCGTCGTTCGCCAACACATTATTACTAAAGCGAACAGACGCTTACCTTCTGATTAGATATTGTCATATATTTGTTCGTTGTTGTTGTACATTGTTTTTTGCTTCTTTGAGCATTTGCACACAAAAAGATATTTTATATAAATAGATGTTAAATAAATCTGAAAGAGCAATCATCAATAGGGAATCTACAGACACAGGCAACATTGGACTTAAGACAAAAAACGAAGACAAACGAAGCAAAACGCACAACACTGAAAACTTATAGAGAAGCAACATAAACCCCAACAAGCATTGGGTGAACTCATTCACGACTTATTACCGGTTTGTAACTATATTAACATGACGGGTGCCACTAGTGTAGCAGCAACTGCTTATCTTTAGTTTTATATGTATGTTTTGTCGATCGTTGTTTGTCCTTTTGTACTTTTTCTTTTGACCATTATGTTTTCTGTTCGTCTTCGATTACGGTTTCTGATTACCCCTTTCCTATCTTCAAACTTTACTCAGTCTAGACATTTCAAATTCGCGACTGCTGGAACGATGAATGGATGTAGTATTATATTTGTATGTGTGTGTTGATATAGCGACCGATCAATGATGTCAAAAAGGAAACAGATGATGTCTATTCCAATTCATTATATAAATGGTTGTGAGTTACATAATTGTTCGTGTTAAATAAAAATGATAATTTCACAGTTAAATTGACTGACTTTTGTATTGATGTGAAAAAACAAAATGTTAGATACACATTGATGTATCGTGTTTAATTGATAACTTTTAAACATTTATTATAATAACATTAGTCGTGCTGCTGTTTCGGCGTTTGTGGTTAATTTGTTTAATTTGGAAAAGGGACATAACTGTAAAACCATACGAAATGGTTAAAGTAGACGTAACTGTAAAACAAAAATCCCCAAAAACAGCCCCCAGGGAGAAATGGCGCGAAATATAGCGAGAGTGGAACTGAAAGCGACAATTTCACTGTGAACTATCTTTATAGCAATCCTTGGCAAATGACATACTGACTATTTGAAATTGTATTGATTAATTTGTGTAATAAATATTACTTATTTAAACTCAAATATGTTTGATGTATTTGTGTTTATTCAAATCGATCAATACAGATTATGCTTGAGTATTTCTCCTATCGATTTTTATCCTGCACTTGTTCAGTTTGAGCAGTCAAAAAGCATTGACTGGTTAAATGTTTGTTATCTACGGTCACTGACCAAGATATAGTTTTTCTGGTACCTGATTCATGTTGAGCTACGATAATAAACGGTAACAGTACAAGAGCTGACTTCACAGCGGACACCGTAAAAACGATTAGAACGTCGATTGTTTCTGCTCTTTTTAGACAATTTAACAGTTTTTTAGTTTGCTTTTTGATATTGCTGAATCAATGCAATATACGTACAATTTCGGGAAATATAAAATTCATTTGCACTCGCTGTGAAACCGAACAGAAAAGCGCGCAAAAGGATAGTTTTTCTAACTGTTTCAAAGCTCGTGCAAATAAATTGATTGTTTCGACGATGTGTATTGTCTATGTGAATAAATATCCAAAATGAGAAAACAACTTAATTTGACATGAGTTAGGAGTAGTGTAATAGTTCATCATGAGCTAGGAATAGAGTAATGGTTTAACATGAGTTAGCAAGAGAGTTATGGTTATTCATGAGTTAGGAGTAGGGTTATTGCTCAGTGTGAGTTAGAGATATAACTATAGCTCACCATGAGCTATGAGTAGAGTAAGGGCTCATTTTGAGTTAGGAATATAATTTTGGCTCATCATGAATTATGAATACACTTATGGTTCATCATAGGGTAAAAGGGGAGCTCTGGATTATCATGAGTAATGAACACATTTATGGTTCCTCAAACTGAACTACAGCTGGGTGCACATTTAACCTGTCTGCTAAAATCAGACGTGGTCAAGTTCTCCTGTATAAACTTTTAAGCTGAACTCGAATCTAGACTGAATTCATATGGTGCATGAAAAGCTTGAAGATACCTAAGTGAAAATCAGAGAATACAAAGATGACAAGATATAGGCCGAGCTATGTCTGGTCTGCAAAAACGAACGGTAATCTACTGGTCAAACAACTGTTTCCATGGTAACTGCAAAACCTGACAGTTTGACTTTTTAGGGGACATCCTGGATAGGTGAAGTTTGCAGCCATCTATATATTAGAGCAGGGCCGGATTAAAGCCAAATTATGCCCTAAGCACAGGTCAACCTTAGTGCTCCCGCACCTTTACTGTCATAATGTTACAACTAACACAACCCTTGACTCAGCATAACTGTCAAATGCCTAACATTAAATTAAGATACAAATAACGTTTATTAGTGCTTTTTTTTTATTTTCCTCATTGTTGGTGTGTTTTTGAGCCTAAGATCTGGCTGATGAAATATATTGTCTTGTGGTCGGATATTTGTGGTGCACCCTTATCCCTAGATGCCTTAAGCACGTGCTAATTTTGCATGAGGGTCAATCCAGCACTGTATACAAGTCTGATGGGATCCACATATTCTCGGGATGTATATTTTTTTAAATAAAATTTCGAATAAGAAGGTTCTGCTGGAAATTACATGGTATAGGTGTATGGCTCGTGGTTCCTTATTACAATCAAATCTGTATTAAGAGGTCACCTTTGTAACAAAGATAAAATGGCCGTATAAGACAGGTGACCTTCTAAAAGAGGTTCAATTCATATGTAATTGTATATGACAGGGCAAGAAAAATGTTACCTTATAATACAGATGACTGCTTAATAGAGGTGAGCGTATGGGAAGGTATGACTGTATATTGAATCATTGCATTGTTAATTGCACGAAAACAATATTTCGGTATTGTTCCTGCCGTGTTAGTTTAGTTGAGTTCAATATAATCTTATTGCAAATAAAACAGCAATGGGTTCGGACAAAAATTTATCACAACTTATCGACTGTTCTCTCGCTACAAATAATACACATATAATAATGTGAACAAAAATAGCAGACACCGAAATATCAATAATATTTAACACAATATAGTGAAACAAGGGAAATAAGTTGATGTTGATGTAGACCAGATGACAGATCACTGATTAAAATCTTTTCGTTTGTCTAATATATGCACGAACTTTATTGAAGATCATAGAATTTTCATTTATATTAGTTTCATCGTGTCCGAAGAGTCATGTTTCTATAGTTTACCTGCCTTGTTTATCACATTATGAGTATATACAAACTCTGAACCCATATGGATAAACTGCATTCATATTTTCTAGTAAATATATATAATTCCTAAGTGATATATTGTTTTCTCGACATGTATTAAGCGGCGTCTTAATGTTCTACCTGTTTCTATCTTCTGTATTTTACCTACCGTGATTATCACATGTGAGCTATATACAAACTTTGTGTTATAATATCCTGATTCACATAAACATTATAATGGCTACGTGTAAGCAAAGTCGTTTTGACATTACAGGCCTCAAATTACATCATGCATCATTTGTATTCTCTGCTCAAGTGATTTTCTGTAAGTGACTTCTCCTACTATTATTTAAACCTGATGGTTTATATGTATGATTGATAATTAAAAAAACATCAATCATTCATGTATTTATCAGGAATTCAATGGTGATGAGACGGTGCCTATTTAATCAGCATTTAACACCACGAACAACATGCACAATTTTCAAATTCTTTCTAACCACATTGGTGTTGTAATGGCTAGCGTGCTCGTCTTGAATGCGATAGATCGTGGGTTCGAGCCCCGATCAAGTAATCCTAAAGATTATGTATTCTGCTCATGTGATTTTTGCACTGAATATATCATCTCTTGCTTAAACCTTTGTCTACAGTTGACAGGTAGTGTACAGGTAGTATGTAGATAGCATGCATGCGTTTACAGGTAGATAAATGATATACATCAAACATTCAAGTATTTATCAAGAATTCAAGGTTGATTCATCTACAATGAAGTATATCTAAGCAGTATTTAACACCACGAAAAACATCCACAATCATCAAACTTTTATTCTGTAGAAAGTATACTCTATTGTATGCAGTGATTATGTGTTTTATCATAATATCACAAGTTCAAAGTAAAAACAATAAACAATGGAGTAAAGATACACACAGCACAGGAGAACAATTTGAATGTGATCAATGCTTTTCAGTTGATTTTGAAATTCTCATACAGAATCGATTAATTTGTAAACCATACCAACAATGGAGCGAAGTAAACATATTAATTTTGATATTTACTGTTCCTTCAAATTTGTTAGTAAGAAAAGTGATTGGAGAAACATGGCTGACTCCTTCATATAACAATACAGGACACGTTAGACATGCTTTTCAGATTGGTACCACCAATGGTGAGATTCTTACAAGTCAAGTGAAACAGGAACATGTTGACTTCCATGACATTATTCAATTTAGCTTCTACGAATCATACCGGAATTTAACGCTGACGACATTGATGGGCAACTGAATTTTGTAGAAGCGCACATTTTATTATAAAAACTGATGATGACGTTTATGTTAATATAAACGGATTATTTAGAACACTGTTGATGCATGGTAGTTCATTAAAGACGTCTGTTGCTGGAATATGTGAAATGGGTTCATTACGAGACACGAACCCTTCCTCAAAATGGTACGTATCTCCTAGAGAATACCACTACCGTCGTTTTCATGGGATATGTCATGGTTTTGGGAACATCACTAGTATACATACCTTACACACTATATTAAAGGTATATGTCAATATACCATACATCTATTTAGAAGATGTATATATAGGATTCTGTGCGAAAAGACTAGGCTATAAACTGGTAAATATCGGAGGTTTCTGTCGTGAGGAAGACATATAATACTCACCATGTAATTTAAAGCTTCCTAAGTCTGCACTGGGTCACCATGTCAGTTTGCAGCAAATGGATGTCGTTTGGAATACACCATGTGATAATGGTTTGCCAAGGATGCAGTTCGTATTTAGAATAACAATGAATACTATTCCCAAATGTACTGTTGGTCAAGTACTGGGAGTCTTGGTGTAGATGATTAAAACAACACAACGGATATTTAACATAATAATGCTTACTATTGAGATGTTTCCTGTAAGTCAAACAGTGTGTGTCTTTGTGTACATGATAATACAGCAAATATCTAATTATATTTCAAGGCGTACTATAGATTTGCATTATGTATTTATTAAGGTTTGAATATGAATGCGGTTTCTGTGTCTATTGTCTTACTGGTTTATCATGAGTTAGGAATAGTGCTATGACTCATCATGAGATAACAAGAGAGCAATACCTATTCGTGAGTTAAGAGTAGAGTTCAATATGAGCTATGAGTGGAGCTATGGGCCATCGTGACTTAGGAATATATAATGGGTTATACTTAGTTCTCAATAGAGCTATGGTTTATCATAATGTAGAGAATTAATTATGGTTCACCATGAGTTAGAAATAACACTACGGTTCCTCTTGAGTTTAGAATAGAGATATGATTCATCATGAGTTAGGAACAAAGGTATATATCCTCATGAGTCATAAGTAGAGCTATGGCTCATCATGATTAAGGAGTAGAGTTATTGTCATCATGAGTTATGAACGAAAGTATAAATGCTCATGAGTCTGGAGTAGAGCTATTTGTCATCATGAGCTATAAATAGAGCTAGGGCTCATCATATGTTAAAAATAAAGCCAAGGCTCACCACGAGTTAGGAATATATGCATGATTCCTCAAGAGGTAGGGGTAATGTTAGAGAACACAATGGTCAAAACAAAAATGATTAAAGGAAAAACAACGATCTACAAAACATTACATATAAAGCTAAAGATCGAATAACACAAACCCCATTAAAAACCGGGGGTGAACTCAGGTGCTCCGGAAGCTTAGGCAGTTCCTGCTCCACTAGTGGCACCCATCGCGTTACACTAGTTATACACCCGGTGATTAGACATGAATGAGGAAAGAACGAGGCATTGCTTACGACAAGTGGCACATATCCGTAGTCATTTGTGACAAATATACCCCATAGCGATTAACTAGGTCATGGCGGCGACCGTTAAACTTTTGAAGTTGATTGGTGCATAGTTGTGTTTTTTGGAGTAATATTTCGAATAAGACAAGGATGCTGGAAATTAAATGGTATATATGTATTGTTCATGGATTTCTTATTATATTGAATTACTGTATTGGTAATTACCAGCTGTCCTTATCAAGTGTGAACTTACATACTTTGTGTTGTAATATCCTAATTCATATACATGTATATACATAATAATGTTTCCGTTTAAAGGAATACAGGCCTTCAGAATTGACATTTTTTTATATTAAAAGTTGCCAATACTCGATGTTTTATACTAATTGCAGTTGAACTTTTTCATTATATCATACGTAAATAGCCTAGAACGAAGGAAATACGTCGCTGTTTGATTGTCTTGCATCCAGTACAGAGTTCAATGTAGATACGTGTAATATTCACACGACCTGACTGTGAACTTATTCAGGAAAGCGTTTGCGCATGTGCAAGATCGTTTGTTGATCAAACAAAATGTCTGATGTACATGTGCGAAAATCGAACCGAGGACGAAAGAAAACATTGACGGATTCTACAAGAAAATTACACAAACAGGATAATTCAGCAAAATACAACAAAACCAGAATATGCATAGGTGCTGAATATGACAGATGGACTGCACTTACGGATAAAAACACACGCAGAAGTTGCAAAAATTCTGCCGAATAGGTAGGTTCATCTCGCGTGTGATTTCTTCTGTTTTGGTCTTAAATTATTGACATAACCACTTGTTCCATTAGTTTTAAACTCTTTCTACAGAAGAGAGTACAGCCTTTATAATATCAACGCGTTTTATCAGTGAAATGATTGTATTTATGTGTCCATGATGATTGATGATGATATACACTCAATTTAAGGTGGCCCGCAGAAGGGTAATTTTAAAAACACGTCATTTACATGCGTTTCGATTGCTTTATACAACCTTAAGGCTAACATTCCTTGTTGTAGAATATTTCTTATACGTTTGTAAATATATAAAAACTTTCTTGAAGTGATAACGTCCTGTAGGATTTATGAATTGAACTGTTTATTCAAGTTGAGCTGTCCATTTTTTTTTCAGAACAAATCAAAATATTAAAATATTTTTGATTTATAAGATAAAGTATCCCAGTCCCATCCCTCATGATGTTTATTTAAGAGTCTAGACTTTTCACAAATAGATTACCTCAAAAATAAATTTAGTTTGCTTTGTTTTAAACAGGTATGATTTTGCTTTGAATCCATTGGCATTAAACAGAAAGAAAAAAACAATGAGCCAGCAACTACAAAAAAGCTTGAATCCCAAAATGAAACAGTTTCTACAACATCAACAACATCAACACCAGTACCTTCAAACCTACCAGTACATTTTACGTTTGATGTTTCTGGAATATCATCCTCCGACAAAGAAGGGGGGAAATGTAAGTACATGTAGTATTATGATGAATGTTAATTTTATTTTTCAGAACACAGTTCCATGAAAAATTCATACAGGTATATAATTTCATATCAATAGAAAATCCCCCATATAATCAGATGGTTGTTCTCTAAATAAATAATATATCTACAATAAAGTACTAGTAGTTCCTGTGACAGACATAGGAAGCAACAAATTTTAAACAATGTGCACACTTTTCATCATCTAAAACATTACAATAAACTTAAAAATCACAGAAGCCATATTATTGTAAATATAATTAATAATGTTTTGCCATTTCTGTTAGGACCTGAAATCCTTCAAACTGGGTGATTTGAAAAACTGTTTAAATTTTCAGAGAAAAAATAAACTACCAGGAATAATTATACACAACGAACAAGAATTATAGTTGATTATAGCAGTGTTCTTGAAAAGTGTCAGTTTGGCAGATAAAAAATAAAAATGTTAGACATAAATAGCTTTCTGTCAGTCCAAATGGTCGATTAAAAGCTTTTGAGTATTATATAGATCAGAATTAGGCTGATAAACTTCCAGGGTAATGTCAGTCCAAATCATGGCAAATATTTGATAAGAAAATATTCTATTTTAGGAACTCTGTTATTGGTAGATTATTGTGAAACTTTATTTTGTAGAGAAAATCATATGTCTGGTATTATATCTTTATTCTCATAAAGCCAATGTATAACAATGGTACAGAGTTATAGCAATAAAATCAAAATAACAACAACTATTTACAATATATAGACAAATTAGGAGAGAGGTTACAAAGGATTAAGAGCCTGGAGGACAAACACCGGTATTGATAGCACTTATAAAATGACAGAGTTTCTTCAGTATTCGTTTTCTTTTACTTAACATAAGTTCAGAAAATTTGATAATATATGTCTATATATGAAATAATTTAATAGTGACTGTTTACGTTTTTAGTTAAAATAAATACATTCAAAAATATAATGGTATTCATCTCCAATTTGGGATCTATTACATAATATACATTTCCGATTTTCTCTTGGAATGTTCTGCCATCGTCCTGTTTCGATGGGGAATTTATTATTTGTTGTTCTAAATCTGCAAAGCAAAATTGCATATTTTATTTCTAAAATATTCAAATATTCTTCATATTTACACTCTGTTTTAAATGTTTTATAATTTATGGATCTAGGTGAATTTTGCACTAAAGAATTCCAATTTTGAAGAAACTGATCCTCTAATCGCTGTTTAATTACACATTTCAAATAATCTACATGTCAAAAAGTTCTGTTTCCCATATATTTGAGAAGCCACACTAGCTGCATACTAGTATTATGGTTTTCATTCAATTGACGACATAGTTTATACCATATATTATAATACTTTGTTTGTTTACCAACAATAAGTCTTGCCCAGCAACATAAGGTTCTGATTTTAATATCAATATATATAGGGTATCGCCCTAGTTCACCATACACCATATAGCTAGGCGTTGATGTTTTTAAATTTAAAAGAATCTTACAAAATTTTAGATGTATTTTTTCCAGAAGATCATTGTTAATAAAGCCCCACACTTTACAGCCATATAACAGGATGGGTTTAATCATTTTGCCAAATATATCAAGTAAACATTGTATTGATAGTTTATACATTCTTCCCATTTTCAAAACTTCATACATTGTTTTTAGTGCTTTATCAGCTAGATGTTTTTTGTCAAATTAAAATTTCCTGTTCTAGTAAAAATAATCCCAAGATAGTTGAAATTTTTAACTATCTCAACATTCACATTATCATAACTGAAACTCATTTTTTTTAAGGGAACGGGACAGAGGTCAACACTTGTATGAAAAAATCAAGTACCTTTATAAATCAATTTGAGTAAGTAAAGTTTTTACCTGCTATTGTTGATATGACAGTGCTCTTAGTAAAAATAAAAAAAATATATTTCAATATCGTATTCATTCTATAAGGTGCCCATGAGGTATTATCTTTTTTCTTTTCTTTTAACAGGGGGGGAGGGGGGGGGGGGGGAGTAATTTTGATTTATTAAATCCATATTTTTTTCACACTTTCGGATACGGATTCAAGTGACACAAATCTTGTATATTTTGGTAACTATAAAACCATTATTGATAGCAAATTATCACTCAGTGCATATCATATACATGTCATACATTATTTCTTACAGTCTTGCAGTTGAATTTTCTGAAGGATATTTTGGGGATGATGACGACCATTCCTCTGATTATGAACATAGTTTTAATTTTTCAATAAGGTAAGTTAAATTTGAATTCATTATTTGGGGTTTACAAGGTGTACAACATGATATTTTAAAAAGTGGAAATAGATAGTATCTTTTTCAATAAACGGCTTAGATTTTAAAATCGACTATTGCATCAACAGCTCTGGTCTTGTAGAAGGTGCAAAAGGTGCAGTAAAATAATATTTTCTATGCACAGTATATCATATTTCATATACATTTGTATGTATTATGGATGTTTATTTTTCTCTTTCTTCATATTTCAGAAGCAATAGTAGACTTGTACAACTAGACGATGAACTAGATGATGAGGACACAGACCTGGAAAATGATGACATTGACCAATCAGAAATATAATTCGGTCCAGGCATACATCATGTAAGAACAGCTGATGACATTGATGGGCTTGTCTCTGAGAGTCCCTGTTAGTGTACTACAAATCCATTGTAACGCTAGCCAAAACCTATGTACATTCAAGTTGCCAGTTCAAAGGTTGTAGCACAAACAACTCCAGTACAAGGGAAATAAAAGCCTCAGCTTTATACCTTAAATGGGTAAGATTCAAATTGTGATCTGTCAAGATTTCTTCTCGTTTTAGCAACTATGAATGGAAATGTTATTGCATTAAATATGACTCTCTTGGATAACAGTAGTCATATATAATGTAATAACATTATACACATTCAGAATACAAAATAGTGAGTTTGTAGCTTATCTTGTTTCAGATATATGAATCTACAGGAGGTTTTTACATATCCGATTCCTTCAAAAGTTCAAAACATAAGCATTGGTATTAAAACTGTAATTCTGATTGAATACTAAATTTTTCACAATATTGTATACTATTAAATTAAAGCAAAATGGCAGATTTGCACAAACAAATTACAAGAGATGTTGATTGAACAAAGTCAAGATGTAAATTTTTTTATTGTTTCTTCAGGTATGTGCAAATGGGCATATTGTTCATAAATAGTGTTCTCAGTCTATCATAAACCGACGGATGCATGGAGGAGACCTGATGTTTGCCTCAGCAATTCTTTTGTCCGGAAGTAATTTTAAGAAGATTTCGATGTTTTCAAAATGTTTGCAGTTATCAATTCTGAGTCAAACAACATTTAGCAAAATACAGAGGACCTATCTAGTTCCATCAATTTACCAGTATTGGGTTGAACATCAAGATGGAATACTGAAATTACTTATTGGAAAATATGTGATAATTCTTGGTAAGTATGTTACAATTTTTAATAAAACAAGAATATGATGTAAGTGCACACGAACAAAAGTCCACATGAAGCTGTTTAGGTCAGTTGACAAAATTATGGAAAAGTGCTTTTTTCCTGTTATTCATCATCTTGCAGTCACCATAAAAGCAAAATTCATACCTGCTGAATGATTCAAGAATTTTTGTTTGAGGAAAAAATGCAGAATTCGCTAAATGTTGTTATTTAGTTGTGAAACATAACACAATATCTGTCTTCAGGATATAACAAAAAAAAATTACCTCCGATGTTTAATTCTTTCCATAATTGCAAGCTTTGGTTAGCAGATACACTTTTTTAACTTTCCCCTTCCGAGTTAATGGCAAAAACAGCAAACTCTAGAATGCTCATCAAAGCAAATTGGTGTAAAATTTAGTATGATTTGTACTCATTTGTCATTGATTGTTGTGACGCCTGCGTAGGAGAGCCAGCACATAGGGACTACTTTCCATTATCTTCAGTTCTGCTTCATCACACTTTTGCAGTTAGACTTCAGGTTTAAGTTTTTGAATTAAAATGATTCATCAAACCTTCATTGATTTTCATTGAACATGCACACAAGCTTCTTTATGCTCAGATAATTACAACGGACATTTAAAATTTTCATCAGGGGTATTTTTGGGTCTTTTGGAGGGGTGGGGTTTACTAGCCTACAGTACAATGAAGTGCAAAACCAATCAAAATTCTTGAAAGGTTTTCATGTTGTATATCAAATGAAAGGTCTTGATGAGCACTATTAGATTATATATTTTCTGACCCATCCAAAGGGTCATCAAATACTAAGCTTAAACATGAGAAGGCAGGCATACAATATATCGGGGTGGCTCAATGAGTTGTTTTGTTGGATCTAACAACTCATACAAACCCATCACCAATCGGGCGTGGGTTCGATTTGTAATCCCTTACCTTTGGACCTTGAAATTGAGGTCAAGGACAAAGGTCAAATTTCATGGCCACATCTGGCACTAGTGCATGACAAAAAAAATCACGTGCGTTTTACCGGCAAATGCATGCTGTACAGTTTATGTTAACTGCCCCCCGCCCCCAATTCTCCATAATTTTCCTTTTTAAAATAAAAAATGCACGATATAAAAGTTTACAATCTTTTATAAACACGTAAATCCTAACAATCAGCCATATTATTACATAATAACCTTCACGTAATACATACAAATACGGAACTCATTTATTGATTGACATGAAGGGGAAATAACTCATATTGTTTGCATGATCGTCTGTTAAAAGTGCATAGGCAAACAAGAAGCTAAAAACAGCTGATAAAAGTGAGAAATAAAATCAAACACCGGCAAAAAGTGCAAGACAGGGAATTCTCCGACACTCGAGGGTAAGATTTCAATCGTTCGCTGATGAGGTTCTGCACTTTTGCCGGTGTTAGATTCTATATATCTCAGAAACTCTTAGCAAATACAATACAGATTTGGAATCCACGACTTTTGACCTTGACATTAAGGTCCTATCCAAATGTTACGGCAATTCAGTGAGGGAATAGGTGACACATGGAAGACTCACATCTAAATTTGCATAAATATATATACAGGGGTATAATTTGAATTAGTATAACATAAGCAACTTATTATGCTTTGATTTGTAGGTGATGGCAGAATGGATAGCCCTGGACACTGTGCTCAGTATTGTAGCTATACCTTCATGGTAAATGTGAGCAAAAAGATTGTATGCATAATAACAATGTATAAAAGGGCTACAGAAAAAAAGAGCACCTTATTGGAAAAGGCATGTTTTCTGAAGGGTCTACTATTCTTGAGAGAAAAACGAATAAATGTGGTAGAGGTCATCACAGATGCTCATACACAGATTGCTGACTTAATGAGTAAGTCCTTTTTTGAAAAAGAAATTTGAGCATGCTCTAAGGAATATTATTATGATCATTAATTCTTGTATTAGAACTGTCACAAAGTGAACGCAGGTACCCAAGTTCAAGGAATAATCGTACAAGGGAACAATCGGGGTAGAATTCAAGGAAAGTACAAACACAATAAACACAAAAATATTAACAAAAGCGCAGGGGAACACACATTCCCTCAAAAAACAGGAGCAAGATCAACTTCTTCAGAAGGTTCAGCATTAAAGATCGTACTGTGACAGTGATTTGAAGAACAGATATGGCAGTTTCATTCTGTTGAATCTACCAAGTGTAACATGGGATATTCTCTTGTGTTTATTGAGTATTGACCTCTATATTCTTTCATTGATTTTATAGTTATTATGTGGTGAGATTCATATTTTTTTTTTATTTTCTGTTGTTTTAAAGATTAATGTTACATTAATTTTCATGAATTATGCATATTTCTTAATGCAAAAAAAGAATTTCCAGAGATTAAACACTCTTTCGATGTTTGGCATGGTGCTAACAATTTTGGAAAGATGATGATTTTTAAGTAAGTTTGTGCATACTTATATCTGTTTAAAAAGGGTTTACATGACCACATTTTGTGGCTTTGAATTAGTTCATTTTACACATTTTGTATTTGGGTACAAGAACAATTTAGAGAACTATTTTTCGACATAGTATTTTCAGGTATCATTTTTTATAAACATATGTTATTGTCATATATATAAAATAGGATTGAACACAAGTTTTACAACGTATATGAAGTGCTCTCCAGTATCATGCAAGCATAGGTCTGACAGAGGGCATAACGGATAATAAGTATATAAACATTTATGATATAGAAAACAATGATATCAGGTATTTAAAGTAAAATGGGTGGTGGGAGTTATGCTCCTTCAGTGATTCGCCTACTTTTCTTAATGAATGTCGATACTGCTTTTGATAGCAAAATATGCTGGGCTTGGCTTTTTGGAGAGTCTTCAAATAGTAAAGTTCTAACATTTCTCCGAAAATTATGGTGGTGCAGAACAGTTAAGAGAACTGTCCTCTGTTCGACATATAAGTGGCAATTCAAGAAGAAAGTGGGAGGCGTCCTCTCTGGTAAATCCACAAACACATCTTGAATCTGTTATTATATTAGATTGAAATAGAGCATACATAAGCGAGCTACAACTACGATGTCATCTGGCATATACAATAGGGGGTCGTCTATCCCCAACTAAGAAATGACCCGGAATTTTAGCCAGTACAACTTTACTTTTAATGTTAATTTTAAAAACGTCAAATGTTCTGGTATTTCTGTTTCGAACAGGTTAATTTGTAACATCATGAACCAGAGGGGGTAATAATTCACAGAAATAAGTTTATAAATTAGATATCTAATCCAAACATGATCAAATGCCTTACTTACATTGCAAAACGTTAATGTCAAAGGAGTCTGATTTTCAAATTTTCAAATGTAGTCATAATACAGTGGTATATTTCAACTAGCTGATGTGAAGTGGAATATCCAGTGAGAAAGCCAGACTGAAGCTTATGTACATATTTATGTCTACTGATATGGTTAAAGCATATTTAAAGACAGTTGTTCTCTCAACAATTATACTAACACAACTAAAAAGCGATATTGGTCTATTGTACGAAGTGATCGATTTGTCAGATTTCTTAAAAACTGCTGTAACGTTAGCAGGTTTCCAAAACGACGGGAAACATATCTTCCTTAGAGACAAATTAAACAGTTTACAGAGTGGACGACAAATAGTGTTTTCACTCGCAATTGCCATACGGTGAATAATATCATCTGGTCCAGATGCTTTTTGTGGGTCCAGGCAAGAGATAATCAAATGTCATTTATGTCCTGTTCAGGTTTGAAGTATTCTGTTGCTACAAATTCAAATGTTAACTATTTTCATTAGGTTGCTTATGAAAAACACAGCAAGAACCAACCATTACTTGAGTGGACAAAGGATCTGGTGAATCACTTCTGGTATACAGCAGAAATATGTAATACACAGGAGGAATATATTGTAAGGAAAATGAAACTGAATTATGAGCTTAGAAAAAAAATCCAATTATTTGGATTCATGTTGTAATACAAGTTTGGTTTGTAAAATAGAAACAAAACACAAGAGTAACAAACAAAATGGTAGTCAAAATAAATAAGGACAAGCAACAATCAACAAGAACCTAACACAACATTCTAAAACATGTGATACTGCCATCACAGACATGTCAATTGGCTTTGCATATTGAACTATATTCAATGTGTATCATTATATGTTTATAATTAATTTTCTTAATACATAATAACTGGAGCAAACAAGTAATATGCCCAATAGATCATGTGAACTATTGTCATCACGTTGCTTCTATCGGCTTTCTGTAATCTTTTTACATTTAAATCTTCTTCTCCATAACAAATGGCTCACTTAAATTGTCACTGTTGGAATGATCCACTACAGCTCTTTTGTGATAGTAAATACATTTTGTCTTTTTAAGGGAGTTTGGAGAGGAATCCTCCACCATGTTATTAATGAACATGAGTGGTTGCTGCTCAGTAGTGACGGTTCATTTTCATGTAAACACGGAATGCTAGAAAGAGACAGTGACCCACATGTTGCCTCGAGGAAAATTATATTGGAAAAGCGATTTCTCAGCAAAATCCACTGCTATCTCAATTTTAGGTATGTATTGGTTTTTGGTTAATTTTGCAAAAATTGTAATGTGCCTATAAGCTGTATTGCTTTTGGTAAATAAAGTATTATTATTATGAATACAGAAACAAGTTACTGATTAGAAAAAGATCGCAACCACTGTTGTGATATGTGAAAACCTGTAATTATGCATTCATTCTTTTTTTGATTGAATGAATGGATTATTGTGTTTATCGCCACTTTTAGTAATATTTCAGCTATATCGTGGCGACCAGTTTTAGTGGTGGAGGAAGCTGGAGTACCCGGAGAGAACCACTCTTTGAAGAGTAGATGTTTTTAAGCATGTTATTGTATGCAGCATTTCATTTGCCTGCATACATATCTATACCTTGTAAGACAAAATAAAACTATTGATCAGTACCAGTTAACACATGTTCATGAATAGTGATATTTCATGCCATATCTTCTTTAAATGAACATGATTAGTATGATACATGTTTGTAATTTTAGGAGCACTGGGGAACTGGAGATTTTCCAGAATTTAATTCTTATGTATGCATCAAAGAGACATTCATGCAGACCCCCAGCATACAGGGTGAGAAATCTCTTGGCAGCCCTTGACCATAACAGCTATGTTGAGAGGCCAGTGATATTGGTAATATAAGGTGAGGATGACATTGTATATGAATAGCAACATAATACTACAATTTCAATATTGTAACCAATTGCACTCAGTCTGTAGATAGTTACTTGATATGATGTCATCATATAAGACTATTTAGACTGTGGTGAAATAAATTATTTATGCAATTAGAACCTGCTGCTTCTTCATTAAAGACGTAATGTTGGGAGTCGATATAACGACTTGAATTGGAATAATGTTTCCAGTTTGGTGTCATCTCTTATATAGGGTTATTGAATATCCGAAAAGCATGCATTTAATTGGTTGAAATTTTCCATGTGACCTTCACTATTCCGCATTACAGACTGGGTTGCTGATATAGACCGGTCCAAAAACCGTGTATAGACTGGTGCTACCGGTCTTTACACGGTTTTTGGACCGGTATATATCAGCATTAATAAAAACTTTAAAACACCTTCAATGATCCTGATTAAAAGTACATTAAAAATGTTCAATTGTCTGCCTGTAAGGTTTTATTTATTCCTAAAATTGCAGTTTCTGTTAAAGTTTCTTGATTCCTTGAAAAATGTATATTTTGTGTGTCTTCAATTCAGTAAACACAATAGTTACTGAAATAGAGGGCAATATCAGAATATACAGATTGCCATCGGGTCGTGGTACGGACCATTAAATAGATATTTCCCTCGCCTCCGGCTCGGAAATTAGTATTTTCACTGTCCCGTACCATGACCCTTGGGCAGTCTGTATATCCTGATATTGCCCTCCATATCAGTAACTATTATATTATTAAGCATGAAAAAGGAACTTGACAAGAACAAGTACAAACAAATGCACAATACAGTATTTATCGAGGTGGAAGTTTGGATCTAAACTCGAGTTTCTGATATAATCATCATCAGTGAATTATGATGGTAAGAGATATAAAAATCAGAAATCCGGATGAGGCAACCAAACAATCAAATAAATATCCCAAACGATGTTAAAGTATTGTCAAGCTAGGAGCACCTACAAAATAATAGATCTCATAATCTAACATATTGCTTTGTTCTTTTACAACATATATCACAGGAGTTTCAATAAATAAAACTGGAAGGTGGTCTGCCAGTCCTGTAAGAACTGAAAAGAGATACCTGTACATGACAGAGCTTCTCAAGAAAATTGTTACATTACGATTGGAAGACAGAGTTGGCATAGCTCAAAACATTGTACTGGAGCCAGATGACCCAAGACGAATTTCAGCAGTTTTGGCTCCTGTACCCCCACCGCCCACTCATGAAATTGTTGCTGAACAGAGATCTCGTTTCGGCACTGTTGAATCACACCAGACTGCAAACAGTTCCAACAATGTCGCAGATGAATCAAATGCAACAATTGACTATTATTAATATAATGCTAACCAAGCAAACCATATGCCTAATATGAAAATGCGAGTTAATTTTGCCAAACAAAATAACCTAAAAACAGGGGTAGCATCAGGTGCAGCACAAGGGTAAGCATGTTCTGCTCCACTAGTGGCATCTGACAAGTAGAGAACACAGAAAATAAAAACAAAAAATATTCTCCAGAAGGGTAAGTAATGTCCTAATTTACATGTAAGACATTTCGAGCCATTACACTTTTAAAGACACAAACATAAGTCTGGTTTATGATTGGCTCAAAAAGGTGGTCGAGTTGAGAAGAGGGGGCTGCTGGGATCTTTATAACAATCTTAAATGATGAAAATTGCTTCTTGCAGTTAGAAAAGTCTCATGTTTGAACTATTTAAAGGTTGAATAGTATTGATTGAAATACAAATAGAATAGTAATTTAATATTTAATAGTAATACAGCTGCCATTCATGTTATCCAAGTCTTCCTCCCACAAAGCCACGGTACTGGCCAAACCTGTCCAGATATTTGTCTCTAATTTTCCACACACAACAACTGGGAATAACCATTCTGTTACCAGCTCCCAGATACTCGTGATTCCATAAGATGAATTGCATGTAGGCTGCATGCCTCTTCCCTCTGTTAAAATCGTCAGCATGCCCTGCTGCTAATACATCTTGTCGATATCTTTGAGCAACAAGGACAACTTCATCTAGCACAACAAGGGCAAAGTCCTGAAACATAAGCTAATATAATTAAGCTGTATGGATATTATATGCAGTTCTTTCACTTAGCAATTGTATGCTGATTATCAAAGATATGAATAATTATATTTGAATTTTGGTGTTTAATGCCACTTTCAGCAATATTTCAGCTATATCGTGGCGACCAGTTTTAATGGTGGAGGAAGCCGGAGTACCAGGAGAGAACCACCGACCCTGGACAAGCAAATGGTAAACTGTATCACTTGCGGCTGCGAGTCGAATGCACCCTTGTTTGTAATTTACAAAGCTGGGCGCGAACCCACACCGTATTGGCTTGTATGAGTTGTTAGATCAAACGACCTAGCTCATTGAACCACCCGGGCCCTTGAATAATTATTAAACATGTTGAAGAATGAATAAAGAGTAGCAATTGTCAAAGCAGTACATACACAGACATGTTTTACCAATCAAATGTATTTGGTCTTCAGTCAAACTCTTATAAGAATATACCATACCCAGAAAGCATTAGGATAAATAAATGGGGAAAAAAACAAAAAGCAGACAAAACCGACACCCTAACACAAAAACATGACTGCTCAGTAGATGCACTGTGTGAGTTATGGAGATTCCCTATGTGTATTGAAGGATATTATAGAATGGTCGGATATTAATTTAAATTGCTTTGTGCTGATAACTGTATTCTAAGATGTTTGTATTAAGATATGTATGAAAGTTCAGTGGTAAAGCCTAATGATACATTAAACTGGACATGTAGAGTAAGAGATATTCTTTTTAAATATGTTTTTTATAATATCTGGATATCTCAGTATGTTAACCATGTAAATTTCTTTATGTGTGAATTTAAACAAAGAATGAAAGATAACTTTATTAGTGAGTCTCCTAAATGTCATTTATACAGATATATTTTTGACAATAATGTTTTATAATTTTATCTTGATCATCCGGTTAATTATATGTATAAGCCATATATTTGTAAAATGTATATATCAGTGCATAATCTTAATATTGAAACTGGAAGATTCTATGATTTAGATGGTCATGAAAGAGTGTGTATTATGTGTAACTTAAATGTTGTTGAAGATGAATATCATCATATTCTTCAGTGTGAAAAAATATATTGATGTAAGAAGAAATAGTATTGGCTATTGCTGTCATGTTTTACATTAGTACAATTACTGTATGTACACAATATTAAAGAACTTATCAATCTTGGTAACTATTGGTCTCTAGGTGAATAAATGTGCCACGCTTAGTTTCATTTCATTTCGTATTATTGTATCACACATATATTATCATGCTCCGCTGTTAGTATCATAATTGTATATGTATTTTCACTGATGCATTGAATAATTGTATATTGTATGTATATTTCCCTAAGCAGTATTGCTTTTGAATAAATAATTTAAATTTGATAAAAAGTGGTGGACTTAAACTCGTTTCTCTTTTAGTGAAATGGTGCAGTCATGTTTTCTAATGTGAATAACATGTGTACTTCCAACTGCGTGTGTAAGTAGAAATGACATACTTGAAGCCTAGAATAACAGTTATGTGGGGCTTGATCGCAACACACTGTTTCTGCTTCGGTTGGCATTTCCCTGTAGTGTGTGCATCTGCACCAGGTAAGTGATGGCTCATTGTCGGGCCTGTGATCTGGGTTGTATCCTCCTTGCTCTTGTGTTGACCCGATGAGGACATCGAACACAAACTGTGGACGTTTCTCACACATCCTCCTGATCAGATCGTCATTGGACTCCTCTGTCAATGTCGATATGCATTCCTGAAATGATAATTTCAATGTTTGATAACTTATCAAACAGTAATGCACATTGACATTATATCTCGTATGCCAAATTACACATTGTCGACAACAACAGCTTGAAAATACGTGGTCGGGGGTGAGGGGGGGGGGAATAAAAATGACTTGTTGCCCAATGAAAAAGTGACTTGGAAGTTTTCACCTACAGAAAATCGCTTTTGGTTTTAGTAAAGATGTTATACTGTTTTGGAGCAAAAGCTATTGGAAATGCATACCGGTATTTCATGTGTATGTCCCAGCCACTAAGTGACCGGGACATACATGCAGTGCTACCCATGTCAATTATTCCGAAATATTTCAGTTGTGACCACTTTTTTTCCCTATACTTTGAGATACTATTGACTTGATATTTGGTATGTGGGTGTATAATGATAAGCTACAGATCAAGTTTACGTTTCGTTCCGGTCCAGTGATTTTTTGGTCGAGTTGTGACCCTTTGGACTTTGAAATTTGACCAAATATTTAGTTGTCACCACTTTTTGCGACATGCTTGGGGATATTGACTTGATTTTTGGTATATGAGTGTATAATGATGAGTTACAGATCAAATTTCATTCCGGTCCAATGATCTTTGGCCGACCTATGGTCCATGGACTTTGAAATTTGGCCAAATGTTTAGTTGTCTCACCACTTTATTTCACTATGATTTGATTATATTGACTTGATTTGTTGGTATGCGTGTATAATCATAAGTTACAGATCAACTTTGAAATTGGTTCCGTTGAATGATTTTTTGCCAACTTACAGTCGTTGGATTTTGAAATTTGGCCACATATTTAGTTGTCACCACTGTTTTTCACTATGATTTGACTTGATTCTTGGTATGTGAGTATACTGATGAATTACCGATCAAGTTTTAATTTCGTTCCGATTGAATTGATTTTGGGCTAATTTACGCACCTTGGACTATTAACTTTGGCCAAATATTTAGTTGTCACCATGCTTTGAGATATTGACTTGATTTTTGGTATTTGGAATTATAATGACTAGCTTTCTTA